>DWDU01003260.1:0-11776 GCA_018245575.1 Jemadia suekentonmiller
TGCCTCGTTGGTCGTGTTGGTTGCAAGTGCGACTGCCGATCGGGTGGTCCTGGGTTCGATTCCCGGGTCGGGCACTATAAAAATGTTCTAATTTAGATTTTCTAGTACTGGCTCGGAGTCCGGCCCTGTGCCCGATGCATGGCAATAGGCTCACCATCCATTCCATAGTGGGACGTAAACGTAACTGGTGAAATGTGGGAGTGTTCTAGACTCCTCTGCCTACCTCTTCGGGGATTATAGGCGTGATGTTACGTAAACGTAAACGTACATAACAGTTAAGGCAAGTCATTGGTATCGTCATTGATATTACCAACGTCTTTCAAGTAATGTAACCACTTACTACCAGGTGGGTGGTCTACTTAAAATTTTGAATTTTGTTACAGTAGTATATATAAAAGACGTTAATATTCCATAAGAATAACCAGTATACTGAATGGCGGCAACTTATATTATATTATTAATAAAGGTAAAAAGATAAGAAACAATATATTTTTAAACTCATGGCCGCCTGCCAGCGCCAAAACTTTGGCGCCATTAAAATTTCGTCCTTCGTTTCGGCCCCTAATTAAAAAATCGTGTCGTCTCTCAAATAAAATCAATTCCGCGCTCGTTTTCTTCAAGGGTGGTGCAAAGGAGTTTTTCTCAACCCCTTCACCTCTTTATTCGTAATTATATTTGTGTAATGATTAGAAAGTTTTGATGGACTCTCCCTCCGTCATCCTTCGCTATACCTACAACTGTTATTTTTATAAATATTTATATCTGTGTCTATAAACACACCTCTGAAATGAACGATATTGTTTAACGTTTATACACGACGCATACAATTTTATTTTAAAAAAAATGGCGAATAATTTACTCATTTATTTTAGAGTTATCATTATAACGTGTACAGCATTTCCGCTTCTTTGTAGGACGAAAAACGTTCATACGTAAGTACCATTCTGAAGCGAAATTATTATTGTTTCAAATATTAGATAATACCTAAAATAAATAAATAAGATTTGAAATAATCTAAATAAAAAATATAGTATTGTATTAAAAAGTAAAACTCACAAGTTAGGAGCTTTGATTTTCAGTTGGGTATTTAAGCAATGCGTTTTAAATTCCACATCGTGTTAAATTCCATCATAAAGAGTCTCATCTGGGGTTCCCCAAAATGCTTATTCGTCGACTGTGAGACAGACAACTTATCATAATCGACAAATTAGATACAAGTAAGTCTGACGCACTAACAAACTCGTTTTTTAACATCTTAGCCAATATTATAAGGATTACTCAGGTATGCAGGATTCCTCGGATGTTTTCCGTACCGGACATTTTAGTCTTAAAATGTTGGTACCCCATTTTTAGTCTGAAGTTGACGCCAGGATCCAACTCCTTAGCGCCATCATGAAAAGCTCAAATACAACCAATAGCTTATTATTCCCGTTGGATTTATCAGACTTATTCACAAACGCTTTCCAAAGTTCAATTAAAAAGCTTAGAGAAGAGATTTATTTCAAGAGCTTATGTTCTGTGTAACATTTAATGGGGTGCGGAGAGTGGCTTGCATGTTTTAACGTTTGAAAAATGTTTACCGTGTTCACACTAAAGTTTTTTCAAACACTAAAAGATTTTTAAAGAACCGTAGGCTTAAAAATAAAATGTTCCGTCAACAGCCAACAGCTTTTGACAACCAATAGACTTTGAACTGCCAATAACAATAATCATTTTAATAGTGAGTGATACAAAAAACAGCATTTGACTACTTAGCATACGACAAATACATTAATACTTCAAATCTTGAATTCAAACATTTTCCCAGTAAAACGTGGAGCGAAGGACGCGGGAGGCATTTTTAAGAATCGCCATATTGCCAACCCCCACCCCCAAGACGCCCACAGAAAAAGCTTTTGAATTCAAAACAAAAATGTCTGCCCTCCAATGAGGGGCCGCTGTGACGGATAAAAATATAATCAATAGCGCCCCCGAGCGCGGAGGCGAGTTAGAAAAAAAAACTATTATTACTTGATGGGATAATGGCCGGTGTTGTCTTGTAGTTACGCGCGTTGATAGCAAAAGTATAAGCACCAAACTCCGAGGCTACAAGAATTAGTAATGTCATGTCATTATTTACGTCATCATATGCGCCGTTATTTTAGTAAAATAATAGAGAGAAAAAAATTCTGATGTAAATTACTTAGTCATGTATTGGCATTTTATTTATTCTTCGTAATACCATAAACTAAAGAATTCACGGACGTGTTTAATGGCTAATGGCACTTTCCCACCGCAATGGCACTTTACAATTATTTCATTACATGACATCGTGTCATTTAAAAATGAAGCAAACTATTAATCATGAGAGTCTACGTGGGTAAAAGTATATTTTTAGTATAACATTGGTTCACAGTGCGACGGGATCGTAACTGGTGAATCGTGGGAGTGTGCTGAACTCCTCTGCCTACCTATTCGGTTATTATAGACGTTACAAAAAAAAAAAACTGAACTGGTGAAACGTGGGAATGTTCTACATTCCTCTGCCTACCTCTTCTGGGATTATTGGCGTGATGTTACGTTTATAGACGTTACGATATAACGTTGAATTATAATTCCGAGGCGAAAAGAAATAGGCACCTAATTAACTAAATGATTAATTTTCCCGCCTCAATTAAATGTCATTTTGACATTGTCATTATTGTATTAAAAAACCAATAACCTGAATAATAAAGAAATAACGATTTTTTCGCATTTACGTTTAATCTGATAAGAATAAATTTGTCAACAATTCTCTTCAAATAATAATGGATGTTCTTCCTTTTGAAATATCAAAAGTTAGTTATAAAAACTAAATCGAATTTAATCGAACATACTTTAATGTACATCGTATAATCAAGCAAAATCACCCGACATTTGTCTTTGGCGGGAATTTTTCGCGCCACGTCACGTCGATCGTCGAACTTTTAAACCAATTTGCTATTTAACTACCCTCATTTGTTTCGCGGCAACTTTTATGTTCCGCTTAAGTAGTTCCACCCGTACACATTCATGTTCTTAAGCAAACTATGAATTGTGAGATGAATTATAATAATAATAATAACACATTGACTTACGATATATTAATTATTCGTCTTAGTTTATAATTTATGGAAGGTTAGGTGACGCCTCTGGTGTTTCAAACGGTCACTCATAAAAGTAGTTACAGGTTCAATATGAAACCAATAGACGATGAAAGAACCAACGCTATGCTGATATTAAAAACTGTACTCGACATTGGTAACATTTACGAATTTTTGTTGCACGGTCGGACATTAGGGCAAGGCTTAAGGGCCTGGTTGACAGATTTCAACCTTTTTAAAAAAAAACTTGCATACTTATAAAAAGACGAGTATCCTTGAAGTGTAGATACTTTGACTTATTAGTTTCATCTTCACAGCCGCCGAATGAGACCTGATTAATAAATTTTCCATCGTAGTTAGTTCGTTCCATTTAGTTCGTAGTGATAGTCTAGTGCTTAAGTTATATTTTTTAGTATTACGCCTTATAGAACATTATGAAAAAGTCTGAAGTACGTAAGTATTCTCGCCATGTATCTCTTTACCGTACAGAAAGCAATATTTTAACATAAATATGATGCTCAGAGGTATTGATTCTAATTGATATTCTCATAAGAAAATTGAAATCTTCCTCGGCCCGTTCCTTTATTCGTTATCCTCTCCAATACGAACCTTTAAGCCCAGCAGGTCGAAAATATTAATCCACTTCTCTTCGACAATCAAACAAATCCCATTATGACTGCAAAAGTAAGGCTGACGTCAGGCAGACAGGACAGACGGATAACACAAAGTAAACACAACAAAGGCTAAATTATCAAATAACTTGTGCCAAATGTATGGCAATAGGCTCGGCACCTATTCAATAATGGGACGTAACCGTAACGTAACGTAAGAAAAGAAACGTAACGTAAAAAATTCAAACATTACTAAATTACAATCACAAAAAAAAATCAAAGATATACATACAGCCAATTTGTCAAATTTATTATTAAAAAAATAAAACGAAGCTACATACAGTTGTATTTTATCTGCGGAATTATTTGACATCCATATACTAATTTTTTATCTGCACGAGTTCAACAAAATTATCGGACCCTCTCACTTCTTAACGTACAATTGCAAAGAAAATTATACGCTGATTGTGTCCCCCTCATCGCCGATGGTAACGAGCGGCGATAATTTATGAACAGACAAACTTTATTTCGTTATAAGAAATCTTGTTAGATGTACATAGGCACCAATATCCAATTCTACTATGAATATTATTTACAAGTATAAACTGAAAAAGAACACTTATGTTACAAGTAGGTATATTTATGAAGCAGCGTTCACCACCGCTTAGATTTCGCTGCCTAACATGCGTAATTTAGGTCTCTTAGAATGCTGTTAAAATACGTAACGTAGCGCCTGTAATCCCCGAAGAGGTAGGCAGAGAAGTGTCGTACACTTCCACGTTCCACCAGGTACGTTTACATGTGTTATAATACTTTTTCGTACTTGTCATCATCAATAGCCTTTGTCAGTCCAGGGCTGAATACAGGCCTTTTTAAACATGGTTTCGCTGATAAACGTCACGCTGGATATGTGGATTGGAATAAATTATAACCACTTCCAATAGCTTCGAAAAACGAAATAACATTAATTATGAAGTATTTACTGCCTGTATTATTTAAATAATATCGTAACTAAAGAAAACATATTTTATGTTGAGAGATAAACAGTTAAGCACAAAATGTATGTACATATCTACATATATAAATTCCAAATTAAGAATACAAAAGAACATTTGGTATAAATCCACGACAGTTAGTCCCGCTCATTACGGAAAGATAAAATTTAAATTGCTAAACACCCCTTCGAAAAAAAGGGGTAGTGGGGGCGAAAAAATCAAGAGGGCTCTAAGGAGGCTAAGGCTCTCTCTCTCTCAAGCATTGATATCTTTACGCCTTTCTTGGCAAAGATTTCAGTTAATTTCAATGCTATGCAAAGTAATTTCGTTAGAGATAATTTTCTTACAATATTTAAAATGTGTTAGTTTTATAAAAATATTTGCCTACAGCTAAAAAACTTTTCTGAGCTAATTTAAATTTTCCAAACTTATTTTTGATAAATTAGAACTGGGCTATTCGTTTTTAAGAATCGCCAAAGTCGTCCAAAGTTGTCCGGGACGCAGTGATTTACCTAGACGTCATGACCGAGTGGAAATTAAAAAGTTAAGCTCAACCAAAATGGCGGTGGTTTCGCAGACTGTGGGTCTATTAGAACTGACATAACATATTCATAAACTTCTTTCAGTGACCAATAATTTTATTTAATGCGTTAGAGCACGTTCATGGTAATTCTACGAAGTTTTCAACGAGTGTTCATAACAATTAACGAATTATATGTTTTTGTCTATGTTGCTATACATATAATATATGTCCATAGCCATGATGCACTGGCACATCAAAATTTAAAGAGCGACTGGTCCTACATGTATTAGTTTGCTAAATAAAACTGATTAATTTCTCTTAAATGCGTTTAGCACTCGTTGTTTTTATACCTGTCTTTAAATCACACATTGCATTAACCTCAGATGGTTTGTTTAAGTGCCATTTCTATCGAATAATAGTTCTGTGAACAAAATAGTTTTGAGTTCGGGAGGGAAAGTGTTCACAACTTTTTAATTTGGACCGTTCCATGTTCGAAAGTCGAATTTTTCATCGCAAAGTTCGCTGGTTCGCTGAGGTGCGAAGCGCTTAATAGTCTAACTTTGCTGTTAGCTTACTCTTTTATTTTTGAAGGCATCAAGCGAAGTTTAGCGGGAATATTTTAAGAAATTCGCTTTCATCGCTGTTTTTGTCATTAAATTTTTAAGCCGATTTTAGCCTGGAATATAAATTCTTAACTGTCAAACAGCTTGTGATAAGTTATGTATAATAACGGCACGGCAGATTTTCATTAAAATTTAACTCCTACTCCCATAATAAATTCCTATTTCTTAACTGAATATCAATGCCAAATCTCTTATCATTAGGTCATATACCTTAGTAGTTTTCATAAGGCTGTACTAGTATTAAATATTAACATTCTCATTATAAACAATAAACAAAAGTAATCCATAAAATAACCAAACATGACCAGTATTTATCTACAAAAATTGCCCCAATGGCAACAATTTTGTCGCAAGTAAAGCTAAATTGTTATTGAACCCTATTCAAAAAGTTTCAATAGTATTTTCTAGCTGTTTCAATGTTTTATCTCTCCCTGTTAAAAAACGGTATAAGATAGCATCACGCCTGTAATCCTCGAAGAGGTAGGCAGAAGAGTGTAGTACACTTCCACATATCACCAGTTACGTTTATGTCTCATTCTGGAATATGTGGTGAACTTATTGTCTTACATCAGGCATATATCCAAACTCCGAGCCACTACTAGAAAATCTAAGTTAGAAAAATTTAATAGTGCCCGACACGGGATTTGAACAGTGGATCTTACGATCGGCAGTCGCGCTTGCAACCAACATGACCAACGAGGCAAATTATATACATTTTTTATACATTTAGATATATTTTTATATGAATTAATACATTTAGAACAATCTTCACACGGATTCTGCGTTAAAACTTGAAATCATAAATCAATTATATTTCGAACTATAGCATGTTTTATAATTTAATCATTCATACGGGAACAAAGAGAAGCTATTACTATCGGAAAATATACCAATTTACAAAAAGATGCCTGTCATGTGTTCTCCATCAATAATCTCGGATGTATAAACAAAAAATTCTATAACTCTATAAATTACCATCGCAGAAATAGTTAACTTTGTTAAAGGTGTATCGAAAACTACGCTCGCTGCATCCTGTAGAGCGTCCTGTCGCGCAGGAACTCGGCTATTACGTCACATCCGGCCGGGCAGGAAACATGGAAACTTCCAAATTAGGCTAATTTTTCGCAAAGACCACGTGCGTCGGTTGAGATTAAGTAAAAAAACTTACAGTCACGCTTGGAGTTTTTTTGCTTTTATTTTAAAATCTGTTTGTCATAGGGATGACATAAAAGTAATTATAAATTTAATTAGATGTTGTTAGATATGTTTAGTATAGTTTAATATATTGTATTACATTATTGTAGCTTTTTTACTGAAATCGTAATAGAAAAATTCAAATATATAATATCCTTTTTTTTATTTTAACTATAGGGATTAAGTTCGTTTTAATATGTCCAAAATAAAAAAATAATAATTAGAGTATCGACGCAAGAAAAACTTGAAGTAAGAATATCGTTCAATAGTCATAAAACATCTCTTAATACTGTATACATTGAAAGGAAAAACTAATACCATTCGAAATTCTATCGTATATCGAAAGCGACACAGCTCACAATCGTATGTACCGGAGAAATTCAGATGAGAACTTTTCTTAAGTTGGCAACAATTATTCTTGAAAATGGCGGCAGAAAAACTGGGGGTTTCAAGGGATCGCACCGATTTAGATTTATTTTTCGCCCTCACGGGGACGAAAGTTTGTTGCCTCGGGGGTGAATTTGTGAGGGAATATACTAATTACCTAATTTGTTATTTCGTAATACTTATCTTTTTTAATATTCGGCGGATTTTTTTTAAAATCTATATTACATTTGTTTTCTAAATTTCAATAATTTCAATAATATATATCTTCTATGACCCAAGATCATCGTAAAATCTACTTAATTTATGTAACACCATACATCTATGTATAAAGAAAGATTTAAAATATCATATGAAATAAATAATCATCAATTTAACGAGACATTCTCTAATTTACATGCTATGAACATGCCTTAGATGGCCTCATAACTGGTACAGCCAGGATAAATTTAAAATCTTGTTTTCTAATTGAACTTCTTCTCCCTAATTGAATCTTGACTGCCTTATTGGTCGTATTGGTTGCAAGCGCGACAGCCGATCGGAAGGTTTTGCATTCAAATCCCAGATTGAGCACTATCAGATTTTTCTCATTTAGATTTTCCAGTAGTGACTCAGAGTCTGAAAATGTGCCCGGTGTATGGCAATAGTCTCACCATCCGTTCTATAGTGGGACGTAAACATAACTGGTGAGACATGGAAGTGTACCTTTTCCTTCTACTTTTTCTTTCTACTTCTTCGGAGATTACAGACATTAAGTTTAGTAAATGAAACTGTGTATAGTTCTAAGGCTGTTCGTAGATAGCGTATCATACTCTATTTCCTTATTTTTAATAAACTATTGAAGGGCCAGTGTGTAAATATACGCATATTTGGCACTCGGTGCTCTCCGCCTACCCCGTAAGGTACATAACGCGAAGGCAATATTAATAATAAACTGATGGGTTTATGTCCGTTCATTTTCCTTTCTGTATTGAATATATGGGGATGACATTTGTTTTTTTTTATGTCATAATGACACAGTACTTACCTACTAATCTTATGTGCCATATATACTACCTACATAATAACGCCGATTCACTTAAACCCCATAAAACATAGAATATTTGCCATCAAAGCAAATTTATATTATAAATCAGAATTTTCTTCCAACCGTACGACGCAGTTAATAATTCTCCGGCGAACAAAAAAATTAGAATGGGGTGGCGTTCAACCCCCTTGCAAAAATTGGCTTCTTACCCCTTCGATTTATAAAGTTTTATACATTATGTCACTATAACGGTTCACCCTGTGTGCCGCTTTACAGATATTATTTAAAAAATCTGTCAAGCAATTCTGTCTTAGATGTTACGTACCTATATTACATTATAAATAGTTATATACATACTTATAGTTTTTAAGCTAAGGAATTTATTTCCCGTTTAAGTTGTTTACGATGAAAATATTTGAATAATCGTCATCATGGGAGTGTGCTACACTCCTCTGTGTACATCATCGGGTATTATAAATGTGATGTTACGTTTTTATCTCTTACGTCATCAACCCATTCATCTTACAACTGTTGGAAATGTGTCTCCTCTCAGAATGAAAAAAAATTAAATCATACTTGACCGTGCTAGCCTATCATACCAGTATTATGCCTTTTTAATAATAACCTCTTAACCAACTGTTCGTTAACCAGAAGACAAATGTAGAAGTTAATACTGTTATTTCGTAGTGCAGTAGTGCATTTCTTTGCAGTAGTAATAGGTTCATATTTCTTTATTACCATTTTAAATATTAATTAATTATAGATAAACACAAACCTACCTCATATGTTGCTGAAGCATTAAAAAATATTAGTTAGTATAACGCAGAAACAAATTAAAATTTTTAACAACCATTGTTCCACAACAGATAACAAACAAATTCGTCATATTTAATCTGTGTCCAGTTTCCCGCGTAGATATCTTTCTATAACTGGAGGCGGGCGTTGCTGAAATTGTCTTAATTTTTCATCTCGGCTCCCCCGCCCCCGGCCCCCGCTCATAATTGTTTTTAATTTAAGCACGGAATGAGAAACGCTATACAACGAGTTTGTACAAAAATCTGGACTCTCGTTTTATGGCGGGAAAAGAACAGTGTTTTTAAATAACACAAAGTTAATACATATACGAGTATGATATCATGCCAACTGTGTATAAATTAATTCTTTTTTGTTACGTTGTGGATGATTTGTTGAAATATAAGTGGTGATGGGTTAGGAACGCATCTTTTAATGTTCCTGTATTACCCCACCATGACATTAAATACTAATCCGCAGTAAGACGCAACAACCAACGACTCAACTATTACGTAACCCTAGGCGACCTTCAAAATCTACTGCGTCTTGTTCATCTTACCGCCGTACGTGAATTTAAAAATGAAAAAAAAATATTATCACGCCAAAACACATGTTTGATGTAGACGATTCATTGCTTAGTGATTTTCAGGATACACACATTAGTATACCTACAAAAATAAATTAACTTGTTCCAAATTGCGGTGTATATTTTTATTGATAATTTATTGTTATGTTGGTATTGTGTAGTAAATTTTAAAAAGGGTGCATGCACCGTCGGCCTCTGGCGCGCTTCCAGCAGTCTGTCTGTCTGTCTCCATCCGTTTCCGCCTAACTCCCCGAAATATGTTTCAATTCACGAAAACATGCTAGACGTTTTCTTTGCGTTCGCCACGCCACTTTTATGGCCATTACGATACATCTTACGTATTTACAGCTGTTTCTTTCGCGCCGCCATTTAGAGGAACATGGCTGCGTTCCCAACAATTTTTGGTACGACTTTATTGGTACTGAAACCGAATAAATATATATTTGTATTGAAAGAAACATAAATAACACGTAGTAAAACAGATATTTATGATTGTCCTATAGTGTTAATTTCATTTTAGTGAAATAATGAAATAAAACAAAAAATAAATAAAAAACATTATACCTGTCATTATTACAATACCTCATACTCTATATTTCATACCTTCTATCTTAAATACTGAGACATATATATTTAAACTGTATACCTATGAGTATTATAGCACTATTACCTGAGTATAGAGTTTTATGAAAACTTTAGTCGATGGTCAATTGGTACAGTAGTCAATTACATTGTTTAGTTTTAAAATATAAGAAAATATGGTACAAAATAGTCCTATAGAAAGATTCGCTTGATCAGCTGGCGATGAATAGTTATACCCCAATTTTAAAATGAACTCAAATTTTACGAAATACTGGTTATCAGCCGCGACTCCATTTGCAAACATACGTATATATTATTCAGACAGTGGCTTACTTCACTGTTTTTCAAAACAATTTTTTTTCAAAACACACAAATGTTTGCCAAATAACCTGAAACTTACCGCGGCGACGAAGCTATCTTTGCAACGAATTTCATCACATTCGGTTCAGCAATTTTAAAGTGATAGTTTGACAGAAAAAATACAGATGAAGCTGCTTTCCATTTCATTACAATTGGTACCTATAGTATTGGTACCTATATAAATCAGTGATCACTTTATGTAGGGCTCCAACTAAACGGAGTTACGGTATACGCGACAGCCGACAGCGGTTGAACACGAAGAGCTGAAGGTCGAACACGGTTACGCGCTATTGGACAGCCTTATGTCCAGCAGTGGGCGGAAATGGCCTGACGATAGTGACATTCAAGACTTACTTTTCAACTCTCCCTGCATACTTATAGCGAATTCTTACTTAGTTACATGACATGATAAATGTATTGCCGTTGTGTTGTGAGGTGTGTGCAAGAATGATATTACGTTGTAAGAATTGAATAGCTTTCGTCATCAGCAGACGTATTGTTATTCGACATATTGTCATATTATTATATATACAAGTGTCTGCTCGTATTGAGAATATATTTAATGCGATCGCATACGACCCTGACTAAGTAGATTCAAAGACTTACCACATCTTAAAAGAATATTATGGAGATATTTGAAAGGTATAAGCTTCTTCGTCCAGTGTTCTTTGAAGTCAAGTAAAGATGTAATTTTTACATAATACTCAACTATTTGTTAATTTTTTACTGCCGTCTATGGCCTTTAATGGGGTTTCCAGTAATTGTACTAATCAGTAATTGTTTGATGGAAATACTTTTATTTACACAGTAGATTAAACTAGATCAAAGTTAATGAGTTATCTAATAAGATCAATGCAAACGGACACACAGACAGACGGCTGAATGTTTTATAATATCAATAGCCTGTCTGAGGAATTTTATTACTTCAATTTGAATAAAGAAGTCCCCAAGCGAGCGGCCATCTTGTGATAGATTGGAAGCGAAGCTGAAACGGGATC
>DWDU01003261.1:0-11776 GCA_018245575.1 Jemadia suekentonmiller
GGCGGGCGCGGGGGCGGGGTGCGTCGCGGGCCGCGCGCGCCGCATGCTGACGCGCGAGGTGCGCGGCATCCTGGCGGCCGGCGGCACGCGGCTCGCGCGCGCCGACAGCTCCGAGGTACGCTCGCCTCTCCGTTATGTTTTTATTTTTAAGCACGCTATTATTTATTGAATTTTGGAATGTTAAAATAATCACCTACGGAAAGAGCGTTACGCAGTTGAATCTCGATACTCGCAAGTACACACATACACAAACGCGCGCGCACGCATCCTCGCGCGCAAGCACGCACGCAGCACGCAAACGCACGCACACACACACATTCGTATACAAAAAAAACAGAACTTAAGGACTCCTCCATGCATTCTTTCTCTGCTTGCCGGAATTTTTTTTATATTTTATATGGTTTTAATTTTGTGTTTTAAAAACGTAACATCAAACGTGTAATCCAGGATGAAGTTGGCAGAGGAGTGTAATACATACCCACGTTTCACCAGCCACGTTTACATTCCATTATGGAATACGTGATGAGCCTATTGCCATACACTGAGCACTAATTCAGACTCCAGAGCCGTTACTAAAAATTCTAGTTAGAAAAATCCAATAGTAAAAAACGTGGGATTTGAGCTGGACCTTTCAATCGGCTGTCCCGCTCGCAATCACTGGACCAACTAGACAATCAATCAGATATGCAACATCAAGGTGAGATGGTGTTTTATAACTAATTCGTTTCCATATATTTTTGCAGGGCTTGAAAGATGAAGGAATCGACAGTTCATCGGACGACGAATCGGCATCCGCGTCGAGCGTGTCGTCGTCCGAAAAGAGTTGTTCTTCTTCTGACAGCTCAGACGATCTCCCAGAGCCGAAGCCCAGAAGATTCCAGCGCAAGAACAACAAACTTAAGTCTTCTAGGACCGACTCTGACCTAACTAGGGTTTTTCAAGACCCTTACCCTCGTAAAATACAGATGCCATGTGCGAATGAACTCAAGGAGCGATTGAATCAGGCAAAAAATGCTGATGTGAAAGTGCCCCTGTTGGGGAAACTCGGTAGGAAACCGTCTGAAGAGGTGAAGAACGAAGACGATGACAAGAGCCGCTTCAGTAGATTCGTCAAGAAGATAGATGAACCGATTCAGCTCGGGAAACTTAGAAGGGATAAGGTGACGACGCCACCCTCTGAGGAGAAACCGCCGATTTTGAAGATATCAGCTTTAAATCAGGTCGCCAAGAATAAATTCTTCGGTCTGGACTCCGGTAAAAGGGAGAGGAGCATCGACGAGCTGACAGCCGCCGTCAGAAAATACATTCCACCGGTGAGTTATTTTTAATCATATACAAGAGACTATAGCAAATCATATAACATCATTTTTACATTGCATATTACATCAATTTGAATATACATTGCTTTTTATATGTTTAAAGACGTACCAAACGAGTAAACGGCTCCCTGTTGCTAAGTGGTTACTGTCGCTTATAGACATCAGCAACATCAGACAAGTTACCAACATGTTGCTGCTTCGAAGGGTCTTGTAACGCTACGTTCGCGTTAAATATACCTACTAGTGTAGCACAATAAGTGTGATTCTAAGATTTGAATGTACGTGTATTTTCACGAATTTAACCTGCCAAATAGGCAGTCGGGCCGTCCGATGGTAAGTGGTCACCGGCACCTGCATGCGCATCAGTCAGGGAGATGCAACGCGTCGCCGGCATGTTATAGCGTTTTTTCATGATTCGCTCATCATAACGTCCATTATAACATTGATCATAGCGTTTATGATAACGGTGTCCGCGGGCGCGCGGCGGCCCGCAGGCGGGCGCGGCGCCGGCGCGCGGCGGCTCGGGCAGCGACGGCGAGAGCAGCGGCGGCCGCGAGGTGCGCCGCATCACCGCGCGCGGCCGGCACAGGTAGGCCCGCGCGTGCCGCTCGTCGGCCACGTACATCATTATCTATAAGTACAGATACACTAGCCGTGCTCGCTACTTTGTCGGCGTGAAATTCTAAAATGAAAGTAGCCTAACTTATTCCAGTTTACGACAGCTATCTGTCAATGAGTCTTGTCAAAATCGGACCTGCCGTACCAGAGTTAAGGCGGAACAAACAGAAAGACAGACAAAAATACTAAAAAGAAATACTTTCGTGTATGTACTGTGTAAACATACAATGCATTTAGCAAGAAACGGTTATTTTAATACTACAAACAGACACTCCAATTTTATTTATCTGTGTAGATGAAGCTCTATAGCCTTTACCTTTTCGTTCTAAGTAGGTACCCGTTTCAAAAGTGAAACGCAGCCGTAAAAGTAGTAAAAGGAGTCGGAGAAAAAGTTTGAACCGAAACTTATTTTGCATTCATGAATGTTGTTTATTAGGTGCAGTTCAGATTAATCCAGGAATTTTTAAGACGTTTAGGCACTCGGTTAGAGAAGTAAAATGGGAGGAGCTAAAATTATTTTTTTATTGACTGCTTGTTATTAAATAAAATTATTACTTTCACTATACAAATACTATTATACTTTCTATCTAAAAAAACACATATATAGATTAACTTCGCGAAGATTCCATAGCGATAAATAACGAAACTCCATCATGTTGTGCATTGAACCATATATATTAATGTCCTGATCGCTTATAGAACGTCTGTTATTCTTGATATTTGCCAACGTGAACGAGCCATAATAATTACTTAATAACATTAGGTACACGACACCCACATAACGAAAATTCATGCTTGTCACATATCAACCTTACACAACAGTTATATAAGTGTGACTGCAAATTTATTTTCAACACGACATTGACAACAATAGATTATTATTAGTTCATTACGACGACCGAGTGTCGATGATTGATTCACAATAGGCAATATTTGCCAACGAATTTATTGAGTCACGTTATTCATTTGGGAGAAGTTATTCAATCGGATTGTGAGCAATCTCTCTTAAATTAGCCTTGATTTTTAACGCACTTTGTTTTATATTTAGACACGATATACATAATGTTATAAGATGTAATGATACATAAAAATTTGTCGCCAGCAATACCTCGCATATGTTCATCAGTCATACTGACTGATGAGTTTGACTGACTGGCCTTTAGACTGGCTTGCTGTTTTAATAGTTAAAGACCCTAAGTGCTTGAATAAATAGAATAGATTTCTAGGACAAACATTTGTGCACAGACACCAATGTTTGTTTTGCGTCTGAGCTTAAATTTATATTTATAAGAATTTAGAAATTTTTATTATATAGGTACTTTTTCAACTTACTTGTTACTTTAATATAGGCTTTGATCAGCTTAATTTTGTATAACATACATACATGTTCATACATACATACATATTTTCGCGCTAGGTCCTAGGCAGTAGGCATAATAATATAGCCTTATACATATAATTATCCAAATGTATTTTGTTTACCTTAACTGTTACCAGTACTCTAAATATTTTTGAATATAAATCCGTGATTGTAAAGGTGTTATAACAATGAGCTATTATTTCACGGTGAGACATGTAAAATGACTCGTGAATCATGAAATGTCATACATTCATCTGCTTACCCCGTCGAAGAAAAACAGACGTGACGTTATGTTATATATAGTTTTATGTATATGTGGTATTTGTCGCTTGTTAAATAACTTATAGTGTTTATACATTTATATAATTCTAAAAATAATATTAATAAGCGGCATCATGCCATGTATTGGGCATAACAAAATTGCAGCACAATTATTTGTAACGAGAATCGTTATAAGAGGTAGTATCATAATTCCGGAGACATTTATCGATATTATTTTAGTTTATATTTTTATTAAGCTAGTTCCACTGCCTATAAGATCTACCTACCTTATTTTAGTTTTCATGATTAATTTAAAAGTTGTGGTTTGCACTTATATGGTAAAATTCATTGTAAGAAAAAAATAATTAACCACAATCTGTACACAGCCATCAGTGTATATAATATAATTACCTACGTGCGTGAGGTCTGTGTGTCCGATTCCGCGATATGCAAATATTTGACATTATTTTACCATTTCGTTTCTTCTACCGAGTTCGATACTAATCAATGCACGAATATTGTGATTGTGCGCTTAATATATTTTTACGATTTCCTCATATAATTCTATGACGTAATTTAAAATCATGTAATACATATTATGTTTCTTTTAAAACGAAATTTATAAACGGATCTGACGGAATTCACGTATAAACGGATCTCATTTCTTTCAACCCATTATGAACATTAATTGACTGTTAATAATGTGGGTAAGATGTATTGCATGTATATTATATGAATAAATAAAGGGATGAATGTAAAAGAACCAGGTCTGGGATGTTCATGGAAATTTTTGCACTCGATTCTCGCTCCATAACTGTGTTATTTTTAAAATGCTCCTGATACATACATAAATACATATATACATTCATATTTTCACGCCAGTTCCCTTAGTTTCCAGACAGAGAGTAAAAGTTCCTAATGTTTATATATCCTAAGTTCGACCTCATCAACAAGGCCACAGAACTTGTCGCTACGTGTAGTCGAAAAGCAGCACTTGGAAATTGCTTAAAACTTGTATTAAAGAAACTCAGATAGGAGCCATTTCTATTTCTCTTTCGGGGTAAATGTAGTCGCATAGTCATATTTTAGCTATCCATTTTAGCACACCGAGCGTAACATTTTTAAGGTTCCCAATTCTCACGTTTACAGAACCCGAAGATACAAAAATTATATCTTAGAGTCACCATTTATCTAACGCAGTTTGTATGTGCCTATACATGCATATATGTTACTACTAAAACATGATATACTCGTATAAACTTGGCTTTTGGTAGTTGTTAGCGAGCGTCGCTTCCGTACAGCGGGTTGTGGGTTCAATTCGTATCGACAAATATTTATGTGATTAGTGTTTTATTTCGTGCTTTGGGCGTCTATTTATCTGATTGTAAATCAGTTGTACTTAACATAATACAAGTTTTGCATAGTTGGAAATAAGATAGCTGTTAATGACTATTCCTAAGTTATTTACATATTCTCAAAGTATTCCTGAGATATATTTTCAAATGACGACGTCGTATACATTATTTCCCACTTGGCAGATAAATATATTTCAATGCATGCATCGCATGCTCGTAGGCTCCATACGATTAATGAGGCTTACATTATAGTCATTTCCGTTTACCTTCTACCCACCCCTTCGGCGTTGAAAACGTGTTTCCTCTTTAATTACGCCATTTGTACAAGTTGTCGGATTAAAATACTGAACGTTCGTACTGTTATCGAATGCAAATCTTAATGCGTTCCCGCGAGCTTTGATATCTATGCTTATTTACGTCTTTCCATGCACACATGTGACGCCTTTAATGTATACAAAGTTACAAACATATTAAGTTACAAAAAGTTAAAGACGTTTCTGCGTTTAGATACTTGTTCGAATTTACAATGTACGTATGAGTTTGATGTATTTTGTATGTTCAAATATGTGAAGTATTATTGGATGAAATAATTGAAACGTGAACGAAATTCGACCGTAATTTATTGAATTTTTCACTCTCAACGTTATTGAGAATGTTATTGATATGAGTATACCTCCCATAAACATGTACTCTACTCTTTGACCACAGAATATTACGTATCTAAATTTGATAATATGTAGTAGCGTCTCAGAACCTGGATTTGTGCCCGGTGTGTGGCAAGTGAAGCGTGGGAGTGTACTACATCTTCAGCCTACCTCTGCGAGGTAGGTACGTAGATGTCCTCATTGTTTGTGTCTCGGATGCTTGTCAGTGGGTTCCGTAGTGTTCTGAGGCCAGTAATGAAATGTCCGATTAGCCCGGTGCGCGCGGACGACGCCCGATGTTTTAATCAGTGGTCGCGATGCGACCGGGCCGCGCACATTAACGATGTGCTCTGTTTTAGTTATATGCGTACATGGTAGGATTTAAATTATTTATGACCGTGCACGGAAATTGTTGTTTGTTATTGGGTTTTTTATGTGGGATTTTGAAGATTGTTTAAGATTTCATTTTCACAATAGGCCTGACAATTTGTTCAATACATTACGTACCTTAAATAATTTATAATTTTTGATTAGGTTTATTTTATTTTTGATTGATTATTTCGTTATTCGTTTGAATCCATTTAAATACATACATATACATATAACACACACACCGCAGTCAGGTTACAAATGGTATTTTGGACTCGATGATCTCTATCCGTACCATAAGTGACATGGCGTGACGATACTAACACAAATAATAATAGTAATAAAATGTCGTAATAAATGGATAGTATTCGGGTGTTTTATGAAGTGCCAGAATTCCGGTTCAGACGGCGACATAGTCAATAATCGAGGGCCGATGAAAGTTATCAACATCCTGCGCGCTCGGCTGACGGGGTCTTTTCCCTTGCGTTAGTACGCTTTTCATACTTAATTATTATTGGTACCGAGAACCCGAGTAGCAACAGCCGTGCGGCGAATCGACCCACTGGCTTTCCCGTAAGCCGAGCTGTCACGCTTCTCATAACTAATTTTTTTTGCGCGCGTAGCTTTGAAGATTTGGCGAATCTGAAACGATTTGTATAGTAGTATAACGATTCGCGCGGTCAGATTTTGTATGCGTGACCATGTATTGTTAAGTTGTAGAAAGTTTACAGTCATATCTACATATATAAATAATATAATGATTAAGACGTCGTTAAGTTTCCCCCAAAGTTGGTACTAATTGAGTGTGTTCGCGAAAACCCGTTTTGAATTTTGCTATGGAGGTATTCATGTTTATTAATTTTTTGTCTCTCTTTTATTATAATGTAAATTTTCTCGTTTAATGTGGCTTTATTTCCGACATATTTATAATATCGTAACTGGTTTTTTTGTATCTGCCACATATGCACACGATTACTTGGGACTTGATATAGATAATGCTATTGAGCATTAACTTAGCTCTTTGCAAATGAACTTTAGAGGAGTAATAATTGATCTCTTGTTACAAACTGTATGCTTTTATATTTGGTGCCTTCCCTAGGAAATTGCTACCTGAACCACATTGGATCAGTTTACATTGTGTAATACCCAAAACGCAGTCGATTTTACGACTTCAGCGACCTCCTTAACGCAAATCGTCTCGGAGCCGTGCGTGTGGGTTTATTTCGGTGACTAAACACTCTGTGGATCGAAATTGTTTTTGCGGTAAACAAATTATTGTAGCCAGCGCTACTCGCAAATAGAACGTGCGTAGCGACGCGGACCGCCGACCGGCGTAATTATTTCCCTTCGCTGTTCGTCGCCTTTTCACTCGACTCATTGTCACCGTTTCCAATGATTTGTTATGCTTCATGATCGTACCTTTTTGTGATTGTCTAACGTTGAGGTGGTACTGTGCTTTTTTTCGTTTTATAAAAGAGAAATTTGTGTAATATTGTCTCTCGATGGCGAGAGGGTGGTGGGTTTGTCGTCTGAAGTATCGACGGAAGATGCTTACGAAAACTTTTGGTTACAATATCATATTGAACATACGTTCTCGTGGTATTGTACGTACCTTTTTGAGCGTTATTTTAAAACAAATTGACGAGTATAGATTTATATATTTTGAAATTCAATTCTTATATTTTGTAAGGTTACGATAATGTTCTCATATAAAAACAAATTTAGAGCGAACTAAGCGAAAATTGCAATTGAAGATATTAACCCGAGCCCTTAAGAGTGACGTATTCGGCGTAACACGCGAGAAAGGATAAGACCGCACGTAAATGGTGCGTCGGCGCCATCCGCACCCGTGCGCCGTGCGGCGCTCTAGGCTTTTAACATTTATGTACGGGCGCGTCACGCCTTTAACATCAATCGACAGCTAACCGTTCACCACTAAACAAGCTATGAACGAACACTAAAAAAAACATGTTCTCCTAAGACGTGACAACTCTGCCAACCTCTCGTTTCAGTTTCAGTATTCAGGTTCATCGACAACTCGACCGACGGACCAGTCAATCATTATACTTTTATACGATGCATTGCGTATATGCGGTCTTGGTTTTCCATTGAACCTTTCGCATTTCACTCGCCGCACGGCCTCAGTGATGAGCTACGCTCGATCGGTTTAAGTCATTGCCTGTCATTCGTTGACGTGAAGCCTGATTCCGGTGAAATTTGCAAATTGACTCAGTGTAATGACTCTTTAGAACAAAGTATTCTTGTGTTTCTCTCTATAAAATGAAGCTAATCGGTTTATATGTAATACTGTGTCGCCAAGGCGTACCAAAAAGATCGTAAATCAATCTATGTACTTATTATTTTATCATTTCGTCACGCCGGATCTCTTACGGCGGGTAGGCAGAGAGCATCCAGTGTCAAATATCTCTATTCTCAGACTCGGTTTTTCTATGTTTATCACTCTTAGACCCCATAGGTCGGTTTCAGAAATAATGATTAATAATAATAATAATGTTTTTTATATACTTATTGTATTACTACTAATGATTTAACGTCAGAACTAAGGAAATGTCAGTAGGTATTAAGTAGGCCCTTTACCTACACCCCTTAGATTGAGATATTGCATAAAAATAAGTAAGTAAATCTGTATAAATTCATTTAATAGAAAAACGGATCATATATTTTTGATAATCGCATACTAGTGACATGTAAGAATTATAGAATTACAGCTCGATCTCAAGGCACACAGCAGCCGCCATATTCATTAGCCGCGCAAATGATTTTAAAGATAGTGGCCCAAAGTAGAAATCGTTGCTTCGTCATAGTCGCTTGCCACGCAATATTGGCTCTTATGCAACCGGACAATTGGAGATAGGAAATGACGAGCGGCACAGCGAGTTGTTCACCGAAACAACCCAGGAAGTGTTGCTCTTGTGTTTCGAAATCGTGACGGGTCTAGGTCAGTGGTAAATGTTAATTATTTATTAATAATAAAACATTATCTTTGTCGCTTTACGTGGTGGGACTAAAATAGTTTTCTTTTTTCTTTTACATTAAAAAGGTATTCACTCAATTCATAAAAAAACTTTTGTTATTATTCAAGTAAGAATATTTGTGATATATGAAGTGTATGTTTTTATTATATAATACCATGTATATATGTATTTGTATAGGTGATTTTTTTACTGGACGGAAACTATGTAATATCAAATATAAAGAAAGGAATATAAAAAAAGAAAATCAAAGTGATTAGATATAGCCGTATACTTGTATTTATATGTAAACTACATATTATACTGACTACCTCGTTTATCGGACGGCTGTAAGCGCGGCTGTCGATTGAGTGGTCCTGGGTCGGGTATTATTGGATTTTCCTAATTTTTATGTTCTAGTCAAAATTTCTAATCGTTCAGTCTGGATTTCTAATAGTGGAGTGACTCACCATCTATTCCAAACTAAGACATGAACATAATTGGTATAACGTGGGAGTGTAATATACTGCTGTGTCTAACTCTTCGGGGATTACAAGCGTGATGTTACGTTGTATTATATCCTCGTATGTATATACATATCTATAAACTTTAATAGCGCCCAACAGTGTGGGATAATTATTCTCAAGTCATCTTCTTAATACAAAAAATGTTCATGTCATCGTCTCAATTACTAATACATATTATCTAACAATTTGCAGTATTACGTGTCGTTTAGAGTAATCTCAATCTTATGTCGTTGGATTAGAATACATTTATGAACAACCTTTTCTATGAATTCTAGATGTGTGGCACTAGCTAGGTACATCAATAGTAGTCCTGTCGATCGATCGATTTGAAAATATCCGTTGTGGAGCTATTATCTCGAGGCTTGTTTGTTTACGCAACATCTTCGCGTGGAGTGTGCAGCTGAGTGTTGCAGAATCATGTTGATATTTATATCGGTTACATTTTGTTTTTCTATTGTATTCAAGTATTTCATGTAAATGTAATATTTATTTAATTATTTATGTATACGGTCACGTATAAAATAAATAATTTTAACTGAAAGAAATCGTATATTGTACATATAACGTATTGAATTTATCTTTACTGATAGAGAACTCGTTATGAGCCCTTTTTATGTCAGCGATTGCGTAAGTATTTAAAATTACGATATTATTGCTCTGTGCCTTTATTACATCCTCACCCGCCCCTTACGTTGTAGGCAAAGATCATCCTGTGGCAGATTTTGGTATCTGGGGGTCTTCTGTCAAAAATGTGCGTTTTAAGTTTTAATATCATTGGCTTTACCGGTGAAGGGAACGATCATTAAGAAACCTGCACACTTTCCAGTTTTCCATAACCTTGTTTAACACCTGTGTATTCTGCCAACATGCTTTTTTCTAGTGTGGAAATGTATATATAAACTACTTGCTTTAAATCGTCTCAGTTTATGAGGAGACCCGTATCCAATAGAGTAGAGAAATCTATATAACGTGCACTAATGCTCGCACTACAAAGATATGCTACTGTAAATCTCATGTTTTTTGCGGACCGTATCCAACCTCATACTATTACAATGCTCACTACTAACAATGAACAATCATGATGCAACTATTACAATATAAATTGTTCCGGTTTCATATCCATACCCACAACGCCATACTAGTAGAGTAGTTCAAGCTTTGTTTGACGATACTGTATGTCAGTTTTATCTGTGCCACTAAAAAAACGTGAATCACGCCTGTAATCCCCTAAGAGGTAGGCAGAGGAGTGTAGTACACTCCCACGTTTCACCAGTTACGTTCACGTCCCACTGTGGAATAGGTGGTGAGTCTATCGCCATACACCAGGCATATATCTATGCCACTAAACTGTATATAATATGCGTATCGACAATTAACTGACATAAATTTCCAGTTACCATACATAAGTTACGAGTCATGAAGACGAATTGCCTATTGGTTTATGTGGCTGTATAAATTACAATACATTCATTCTTCATTGTACACCGTAGCTAGTAAAACGGAGACTATACAATTTGGAGATGAAAAGATGCGATGTAATCGCTCGCAAGCGATCTCCACCAGATAATGTTCGGGTATGTGTCAAGAGTAGAAATACGTAGAGTTGTGCAAATATAAATATTAATGAAGATTCCCTTTAATGTGATACTCTCCTTAACAGTGTTATTTTAAGAGGTGTATCGGTACGTGCTTTCATTATATACTGCCGTAAGGCGCTTATGGATTTGTTCGCGAAACAGTGACTAAGCTGCACTGCTACCTTATGTTTGGAATTTATATAGATGGAACTCAATTTGGTCCGCAACTGGTCGGGTTATCGCGGAAAACTCCGATTGATTAAAGAACAGTAAAATATATTATTTGAGTTTATGAATAACTCTATTCAACGGCACTTTATGTCACTTTAATCGATCTTCAAGGGATCGTGGATTAATGCATTACTTTTAGTATTAAGTTACTTCTAGAATGTTAACGACAGAATAATAAGATTTTCTCATATTGCCCTATAATTCACGATTTAGAGCGTAATTTGAGCGTAGATAGTTAGAAACCTGAATATTTATTAAACCCATGTAGATTATGCTCAAATATAAAAAGTTCTATGTAAGTCTCACGACCAGTCAACAAAAAGCATTCATAATCTTTTTACGAATATTTAAAATGTTTCACATATGACCATCATAGCACATTTGGTTAGGTCTAAAATTAATCATAGTGAAAACGTTTGTATATCAACGTGACTTAAGTACCTACTGATTATTCAACATTTTGCAAAGACAATGATAAATTAGTTGGAATCATTGATGCGTTTTAACGTTCAAACGTAACGGTTAATTCAAGTTCAGTGGCCG
>DWDU01003262.1:0-11770 GCA_018245575.1 Jemadia suekentonmiller
CTGGTGAAACGTGGGAATGTTCTACATTCCTCTGCCTACCTCTTCGGGGATTGCAGGCGTGATGTTACGTTTTTTTTTTTTTTTCTTTATTTAGTCCCACTAATTGGAAAAGCTCTATTACTATTTGTAGGCATACTTTTTAGAGTAACAGCTGTTAATGTAGTAAAAAATAATTTTTAACAATGGTAAAATTTGTCGCTTGAAAATTTTTCCGCATTACATTCATTTTTAGTAAGCAGTGTTATGTTCTGCATTACTGAAACACATACATGTTGTATATTTCGAAAATATCGGTTTTCAAGTAATACACGAAGTTCAGACGTGAGTAGTGAGAAAAGCAAAACTTTCAGTGTGGCCTGTCTGTCACCTGTAATTGTTTGATATCAATTATTGTGGTTCTCTGACGCTTGCTGGTCCAGTGCGAAAGGCATTTAAAATTGTAGTTGCAATGCATGTAGTGTATATATTATAATACTGATAGCCTGTAATCCGGTAAATGGTTACCCTATTCATGGCTGTTTATAATGTTGTGGACAACTTTTTATTATTTAATTTATCTTATGTTTAGGGTAAATTCCATTTCGCCGTTTTTAATCGTTTTGTATACCTACTATTTGTTTTACATTTGCTTATTATTATCCATATTAAATATATAAATATAAGAATTTGTTTTTTTGTAAAGACACCCCAAATTATCGCAGAGGCTACATATCGTTGTTGAATTTAATTTCAGAATTTCCATGTTCGTTTGTTTCAATATCACTGTCAAATTGTCTTTTCAGTAACAGTTCTTTATAATATTTTTTGTATATATTGAACATATATTATTCATAAAACAGCAATTATGTGTGATGAGGAATTCCGAACGCTACGAATCGATCCACGTTATCCTTTTCAGAATCAAACCAAGTAGGTATTGTGATTGATTGATAATAATTATTAATGAACATTATTCGTCCATTAACCAATTAATAGTGTTAATTGCTAATGCAATGTACAATTTTAGCCATGTAAATATTATTTTTTTCTAGATTGAAATTAGTATTTTTTGAAAGAAAGAACGATTACCTTGACCGGCAAATATAATATCGATCAAGTATTATGACTAATATGCTTATTGAATTATAACCTATATAATTATGGTCATAGAATGTTTTAAAATATCTGGTTTCTGTCGTCCAGGGCATGTTATGACAATTACTGCGATTTTTACAAGTGCACTCGCCTTCTCGGCGACGTGGATGACTGCAAAATATTCAAGCGGTACTTCGAGACCATCTGTCCGAACTTCTGGATAGAACACTGGAACGAACTGCGGGAGAAGGGAGCCTTTCCGGGACCTATCTGAAGTATCTCGAAATTTACGTACTGTTTGAAAAATAAATGCAATTTTATAAACAGTTGTTTTTCTATTTACACATTATCGTGCAGTGTGTATTAATAAGATAAATTATTAATAATTTAAATGTTGTCGGGTAAATTAGTGGTTTTAATAATATATCACGCCTGTAACCACGGATGAGGTAGACAGGAATGTAGTGCACTCCCATGTTTCGCCAGTTACGTTTACGTCCACTATGCAATAGGCGGTGAGCCTATTGCAATACACCGGGCACGATCCGGATTCCGAGGCACTACTATAATATCTGAACTAGAAAAATCCAGTAGTGACTGATCCGGAATTTAACCCCGGACCTCCCGATCGGTAATCGCGCTTATAACCAAAACGATCAACGAGGCAGTCAATTTAATAAAGATTTCATCTTAGATAACATAGAGTATGACCAAAACAACCCGGCAATATATAGAAAATATGTATATAAATATAGAAAAGTAAGTTAAAAATAGAACTAGTTGGTCGTGGTCGAATGGAAGGAAAAATAATTTGAGACAGTGTTCCCCCAACAATCTCTTTGGCTCTTATTTATTCAAACCGATGGAATAAATATCATCTACAAGGTTATGTCACATTTTCGGATGTAAGAAATTTGTATGTCAATAAAGTTGGCTAGCACATTTAATAAACACTAAAAAACAAGAAATACGTTAACTCATTTATTTGCTACAACACTTCTGACTATGAACATTAAACATAAATTAACAGCAACTAAACCGCTCGGAAATATAGGACGTATCGTATCCTTAAATCTTGCCAGGGAACACTCCATTAGAGCGCTGGTCGTCCCACTTCTCAACCCACTCGTTAGGGCAGAGCGATTTATACACGCGCAGGAAGTAGTTGCATGGTTCATATTTCTCGCCGCGCACCTTCCTGCACCGATGGAAGTCCAGATAGCTTTGGTAGCAGTGCCTGTAGAAAATAACAATGACAATTGTAATCAGCCAACGATGTGATTGTTTTGTGTATTTCCTATTAGAATAGTGTTATAAAATTCAAATAATTATTCAAATTGTTCTATTATATTCAAATGCTATTACAGGGAGTGACATTATAAGGGAATGATACCACAGCATATGTCAAGGCTCTTTGTATTAGTTGGATTTATGTTAAATACAGGGACATATTATACAAGTATACATTATCCAAGCGACACCTTATCTTATTTTATCACAACACTAAGCACGAAACTAAAACACACTGAGTATTATCGATGTTCTAGCTTCAATCGACAATAAAACGCGATAAGCAACATTGTGCGAGTTGATATAGTAATAATATTTATTATAATTAATTACTAGTCTTAAAGTTCATTGGTCGAGTGGTTGCCAGCGTGACTGGTGTTCGAATGGTTCTGGGTTTAAATCCCGGGTCGACTACTATATTGGATTTTGCAATTTTTCTAGTAATGGCTTGGAGTCTTGATTTGTACCCGGTTGATGCCAACACACTCAACACCTGTTCCATTTTGAGATGTAAACCTAACACGGGAAACTTTTGTGTGTAGTACATTCTTCTGCCTACCTCTTCGGGAATTGAAGGCGTGATGTTACATGATAATTAATATTATTTGGAATACCCAACAATCTTATATATCTTTCTCGCTCAATCTTACTACCTTTTAAATGCTGCAATGCGTATATGTGCCTTCCACTGCGGAACATTTGACCTATTTTAAATAATGTTCACTACTCACCGTTAACAGGCGTTCCGTAATGCTATGTACTAAAAGATATAGCTAGGTTACCTGGTCTGATTCTGGTTAGGGAAGCGGGCGTCGAAGGGAGCGGTTTTGATGTCCGCGGGCGATTTGATCATGTCTGGCATTTTACTGCAACGAAAGAACGGGCCGGTCATCCTCACAATTCTTTATTCACAAATGCCGTGGCGTTATTAACAAGACGAATGTATGTAATAGACGGATGATTACAATGAACTCACAGTAGAAAATAATTTTTTTGTTAACGACACTTAAGATATACGATAGGGTTCATTAATAATAGTAAACTTAGCCCCTAAATGTTATTTTACTAGTGGTCTAGTTTTGCGCTCCTCTTCGCAAGAAGTCTCCCTATATTTCTTTACTTCTTGCATGTACAGTGACCAGGCGTCTTTAGGCGTATTGTCGACGGCTTGTTCGTCTATTGCCTTCGGTTTTTTAACTAAGCCAGTTTTTAGTACCCTACCCCCACGCCTTTTTCCAATAAATGGCAAAGTGGGCTTCTTTATTTCGGGTTTCTTATCCACTACCGTTTTTTTTGTTTCCTCCTGCATCTTTTTAAACATTTCCAAAAAACTACCATCGTTTTTAATTGGAATTGGCATAGCCTTGGATTTCGATGTAGAAGGCGCTTGTGACGTGTATTGGTCTACAGTGGGTAAAAGTTCTGCAAAGTTGGGGCCCTCTAATTCTGGAGGATCACCATATTCTATATCATCTACTGTTGTGGACTCAACAGCCCCCGGAGGAGCTTTCACTTCTTTTGGCGGAGTTTTAGCAGATTCCTTCTTCTCCTGCATTGTTCTATGCAATTTCCAAAAGCGTTTACGATCAGCAACTGTGAATTGACCCCGTCGTTCGTCATCGCTCACAGAGGCGCTGCGACTATGGCTTCCGGAACCCGAATTGCGCGAGCGCGAGTGCGATCTAGATTTTGATTTCCGCGGACTTTTAGATCGTTTTCGCGAGCGGGACCTGCTTTTACTAACACGTTTTTTCGACCGACTATTGCTACGCGACGTTTCCCTAGAATTTTTACGGTTGGACCGGCGGTTAGATCTATTTCTCGAAGGCTTCGATGACGCGGACGATTGGCTAGAGCTTGATCTAGATCGTCGCTGCTTCGGTGTGCGTGATCGTGGCCGCTTATTTTTTGGCGTTACGGACCTAGACCGCGATCTCGAACTAGCAGACGATTGACTTCTAGCATAGCATCTTGGCGGTGTCACCGAACTTTCTTTTTGCTTTTTCGTTGATGATTCTGAGCGTTGTTCTTTATATTTTTGTTTTCTTGGCGGAGTTACTGATTTTTTCGGTGGAGTAGTGGGAGATTTTCGGGGCTTTTTCTGTGCCCTTAATGACATAGGAGTAATACTTCGTTTTCTAGGTGGGGTTGACCCTTCCCTTGTCCTAACTTCTTTTACTTTTGACTCTCTACTGGAATGATATTTTCCTTTGTACTTAGATCCTGTTTTGTCGCTTTTATATTTAGGAGTTACGCTTCTTGATCTCTTATCACTTTGAGGACTCTTCGACCGTTTATTCGAATACGAGGTTTTTTTTCTTATGGGCGGAGTTAATGATTTTCTATCTCTATTAACTATAACTTTTTTATACGAAGCATTAGTTGATGAAGAGTTTGACGAGACGGATCGCCTCTTTTTATTGTCTCTTTTAGAAAGCCTTGAGTAAGACCGAGATCTAGAACTTGAGCTTTCACTTGAAGTATACTTGCGTTTGGGTTTAACAGATCTATCTCTAGACCTATGCCTTCTGGTGCTGTCGTAACTGCTTTCTCTTTTTCTTGAGTACTCTCGCTCTCTTTTTATATACGGAGAAGGACTTCTGGACTTAGATCTATATGAACGACGATTAGGATCATAGCCGCGAGATTCATACGTAGAGCGCGGACGCTCGGTCTGCTTCTGGTAATCATAATTACTGGGCTGAGTAGAGTAAGTGTTTCTGGCATCATAGTAGGCGCTGTCCGATGCCTGGTAGTAGCTAGAATCGTAATTATAACCGTAACTATGCGCGCCGTACGCCTGGTAATCGTACTGTGGCGGACCGTAGTGACTGTAGCTAACCCCAGTCCAGGGGTCTGTGGTGGGCAAGGGCGCGGCGGACGGTGGCGCACGCTGCGTGGCGTACTCCGCCTCGGCACCCGGGGGACCGCCATCCCACGCGCCAGCCTCGTTGCCGTACGAGGACATACTTTTACGTGCCTCTTCGCATAACCTGCGGCAGTTTGTAGGTACGCACACACCTACAAACAGAATAACTTTTCGGTGTAGACAACAACTCTACCTTTTCCGTTTGAATTTGCTCTCTCAACGTTATTGATGTTTCGTTGTAAATAGTTTTTGTGACGAGGAACAACAAAATTACGTAATCCGCTGCCTAAAACGCGGAATATGCTAGATATTGCATGCGTAACGATAAAGCGCTAACATATATGTAAAAAATATACCTGTTCTACTATGCTCACCTTTTTGCTTGGTACTTTAGATTATCCTCGAAATTAGCGAACAGAAAATGGCAGTGCCCACTCGCTCTACACAAAAATCAGAAACAATATAGATTACAGAGTATGACGTCTATGACTAAAAGCATAATAATGTTGCTATTTTCCAAAATAACATACTACAAAGTAAATTGTAAAAAGTTTCTAATGAAGTTAATAATCAAAAAAGTACATAAATTACTGGAGTTTCAAATTTTTTTTAATTTATTGTACCATAGGCTTGCATTTGACTGCTATGCTGAGATTCAGTGAAGTTTGTAGCACGCTTGCCTAGAAAGTGTCTATTCACTCATATCTTGAATAATTTCAGTTTATATTAGATATAATCGAGAAAAATAAACGCCGAAAAGTAATTCTACTCTTTTGAAATCTGTATCAGAAACAATTTAGCAAAACACTTATTCCTGTTTTGCGTACGATCGTACAATCCTACAATCTTATACTATCGTACGGCTATGCACTTTTCAAAATGTATCCGATAGAAAGTCATTACACGCAATGACTTTATATCAATCCAAAAATTAAAATACATTTACATTAACAATTTTTATGATTCTTGTATATCTTGGAAAAACGCTTGAAATCTTACAAATTATCATGTAAATATTATATTATCGATTCTATTAAATTTTTAGGGTTTTTGGTTTCAGAAGCATCAACATGGCCATGGGTATTCTCACATTTATGTATCAGTTTTCTTGTTGGACTTTTTAATTAATCAGAGAAAGCTTTTTTCGATTAGATCATGCACAAGTTCTCTTGTAAGGTATTTATTCCTAGTCTATGGTCCATGTTTCATAAATATTATTTTATTTTGTAACTTCTCTGTGGCCTAGACCACAACTGACGCAAGTTCCGTGACAGAAATTGATTAGAACTAGAACTTAGAACGGCGCGGCACGAACGAAGCAAAGTTTTGTTTTGTTTAATTTGTTTTAATTTCTAGATTATTATTTCTAATTTTCATATGTTATTATTAAGCGTCTGAACTGTTACTATTGTTTAATTCTTCTGTCTACATGAGTAAGTCTAAAGTATCTGCAGAATGGAAGAAACGGGTGAAGTCGGAATATATGCGGCTTCGTCAAGTGAAGGTGTTATTTTGTCTTTTGTACCTTTTTTTGTATGTTTTGGGTTTTATGCGTTATTATTGTATATTTAGCGTTTCAAACGAGCGGACGAGGTGAAGGTGGCATGGGCGCGCAACCTTCGAATTATGTCAGAAACTGTAGAGGGTCGGGAAAACGAGGGTTCAGAGCGGGGCCGGCGTCCATACTGGCCCCCTCCTGCACCCAGCGCCAGCCACGAGTGTCTCATGAAGCGGGCTGAGGTCACCTATACTGATGGTAAGAGTATTTGTAGATTTTCCAATTACAGGCCTAAATTCTAATTAAATTGCATGATATTTGAATATATTTATTGCTTACAGCCATATTGAATAAAAATTAAATTTGAATACATTTCTACTCTTCATTTAACCTACACCTACAACTTAGTAAGTAAGAATACAAACACTTGCTAGCTCATGTCTGGATAGTTATCACTTTTTTGTATTCAATTTAAATGTCTAACGCTCATTGTCTGCAACTGGACAAAGTTAACAATAATATAATAATGTTCTATGTGTATGTTAGTACTATTTACTCTCTTATGTATTCCTCTTCTATAGGTCTTCTAGCCACCTACAGACAGCAGTATAAGTAGTGCCAGAAACACGGTCTCTGCAATCCCTAACTTGCATACCCAGCATGGGAATTCTGTATAAAAACCCCTCAAAAGTAACTAATGTACAACAGTGTACTTTAGCTGATGGTGAAGATGACAATGGAGTATAAATTATGGTCTAAGATCTGTGGATAGTGACTGCACTTTATTATTTTGTGATAGTGAAATATTATTTGCCTTCACAGCATCAGGAGTAGTGACCACGCAGCAGGTGCCTATCCGATATATAAACTCAGTGAACCCCATCCCAACAATGTACACCTGGGCTCCGACACAGAAGAACTTCATGGTGGAAGACGAAACTGTGCTTCATAACATCCCATACATGGGGGACGAGGTGCTGGACCAGGATGGTACATTCATCGAGGAGCTCATAAAGAACTACGATGGGAAAGTGCATGGTACATCGCTTCACATCTACATCTTTATTCTGTTTGTGGATGAGGCTTTTATTCTTTGTTCGAAAAAATGAAAGTTACATTTCAACACATAACTATTAGTGTCTTTGCAATACTTAGAACAGAAGATGGTTAACTTCATTTGTTTTTTTCTGCTTCAATCACTGACAATTCAGTTTACAAAAGGTTTTGCCAGTTATATTAAAGAAATAAAAAATGAAAAGTTACTAAAACCATATTTTTTGTAATTTTACATTGTCTTCTGTACAATTGTAACATTATTTCATTAATTTACATATTCTCTATTATTAGAAAAGTTTTATTACATGTAATTATATTTTTGGATATTACAGCATGATGCTATATGCTGTTACAGTATTATACTCATGGCATTATTAAATAATTTAACCTAATAAGAACTAAATTTACAACTTAACAAATATGTTCCCCCTAGTTTAAAATGGCCATGTACATAAAACAGATGGTGAGTTTACAAGTGAGAAATACACTATTTTTAATGAGTAATAAAAATAGATACTATTATTGAATTTAAAATTGTGTCAATATATGTAACCCCATTAGGCTGATATTGGTAGGTGTAGTTTGGGCCCTGTCCACCAGCAGTAAAGTAACCCACAGGTGGTGTGCGGTGCCACATCCATGCTTATATTCACTACTGCCACTATTAGTATTAAAAGTGCATCACTGTTTTCTTCACAAATAATAATAGCTGATGATCAAATTCTTACATTATTAGACGGGTGCAGTGTAACAGAGAGCATTTGTGAGTCTGTTACTAATCATAGATAATATTTCAGACATATCATATGTAGTATTACTATTTTCAAAGATGAAACATTCCATTTTATTGTCATACACATGGCTAATGTATTTTCAGATATATCTTATAAAATTGCAATAATGCACATATTGAAGATGAAATTTATACTACATTTTAATTAATTTACCATTTAAAATTTATCTACAAAAGAATTAAAATTTGGTCATCAGTTTACTAAGACTATCGTAAATGAATAACTGCTATTCAAATAATTTTAAACCTTTAAAAACACTTCATAAGCGTGCTATCATATATCCTCACGCTTCCCGTGCTTTCGTCACATATCATTAGGCTAAAATGATTAGATGTTAATTAAAAAACCTTACAGCTTGATATATTATAGCAGCTAAAGAAAATCCTACCTTCTGTTAGGGAAAAAATTATAAAAGGTACAATATGACTAATTAAAAAAAAACATTTCATTTAAAATAACAATTGGTGTTTTTTGCTCTAAATATGTAGGTTATTTGAATAGACATTCACTGTTTTGTTTATGTGATTCAATGACATATGTGATGAAATATAATTTTTCTTTTATACTTAGGACACTTGTTCTAAATCTATATATTTAATGGCTTGCCCATAGCACAAGTGGAAACATGCTATCTTCCAAACTTAAAAAATCTACATCAGCAAAGAGTGCTAGAGAGGGTATTCTGAAATACAAACAGGCTTCATAATAACCTCACATTTGAGCCTCAGCAATTTTATCATACTCAATGATCACATACAGTGATCATACTTAGTTTGTATAATGTGTTATCTATAGGTGACAAAGAGGGCGGTTTTATCGATGACCAGCTGTTCGTGGACCTGGTGCATGCGCTCATGTGCTTTCAGACGAAAGATGAAGTTGCGGACGAAAGGAAAGAACGCCAATCGAAAGAAGACAAGGATGTAAGTTATAAAAGCAGTTCATTTTTGTGTATCAGGAGTAACTATGCAGATTGAACAAAACTATGTTGTTGACAAGAAATCCCTTGCAAATTTGAATAATCGCTAAATTTTCAACTACTTATAGGAATCCAATAAGGCTTATTGCTTATTTTGCTCTTTTAATCTTGTCTATAAAGTAATTATAATGTAATTTTAGTGATGATTTTATAGTTATAAAACAAATTATATTAATGTATTTACAGAAGGATTCAGCCAAGGAGCAGAAGGATAAAGAGAAAGACAAGGAGAAGGATAAAGAGGAGCCCAAAGAAGGGGAGAAGAAGGTGGCACATGACAAGCAGTTTCCTATATTCACAATATTTCAAGCCATCAGCTCACAGTTCCCAGATAAGGGAACTGCACAGGAGTTGAGAGAAAAGTGAGTAATTTTTGTGTTCTTTATTTAATGAACAATATTTTTTTACTATCTTCAAGAATTACTGTAACTGCAAAAGCTATTGTGAAGACCTTGATGACATTGTTATATGTGTTAAAATCTTCAATCTTAAGTATAACAACACCAGAAGCTTATTATAATTAAGTTTAATAATTAATGTTGATATGATAATTAAGTTTTCTTATCATAACATTATTTAGGATGGTTTCTAATACAGGCAGATTTACTTTGATATCAAGACATGAAATTAGGAGTGAAATTGTACCTAATTAGTTGACGGCCTTGTTGGTTCAGTTGTTGTACATGCAACTGCTGATCAAGGGGCCCTGGGTTTGATTCTTGAGTTGGGTACTATTAAATTATTGTACTTAGAATTTATAGTAGTCGTTCACAGTCTGGATTTGTGCCCAGTATATAGAAATATGCTCACCTCCCATTCTATGGTAGGGTATAGAATTTAATACATATATCACTAAATAAGTCCCCGGTCTGATACATACATATTATTGTTATACATATAGCAACATTGTTGATAAACTTATGTGATTTCTGTGTAGTACTAATTTCCAAAGAGTATGTGTCAAAACTTTATGGCATTCTGACTGTTACTTTAGAAGTTACAGTCGTTTCAGTGACCCGTGTTTTGTATTTTTCAAGAGAATGGATGGAAAAAAATTTCGCATGTTGATTAAACAGTGTTTTTTGATGAATCAGAAACAACAACGCTTCAACGATTCAGAGCGCTGTTTGGACGTATTCAAGTGACATAAAAAGGATTTTTTACGTCGGTGTATGACAATATATAAAACATGGATCTACCAATACACTACTGAGTGCACAACAGTCGGTGAAAGTCGTTCAAAGCGATAGAAAATTCAAAAGTCGGCTGGTAAGATTATGGGATGCGTATTTTGGGAGGCTCATGGAATTTTGTTCATCGACTACATTGAGAAAGGCAGAAATATCAACAGTGAATATTACATAGAATTATTGGATCAATTGAATGGAGAAATAAAAAAAAAACCTCCACTCAAATCAAGAAAAAAGTGCTGTTTCATAGGACACTGTCCTATGTCACAAGTCGATGAAAACAATGGTTGAATTGGATAAATTATTCTTTGAATTGCTTCCCAATCCACCATACTTTCAGGTTTAGCCTCCAGCGACTACTGTCTTTTCGCAGACATGAAAAACATGCTCCAGTTAAAGAAATTTGGCTTGAATGAACAAGTGATTTCCGAAATTCACAAATCGTTCTACTTAAAGGACATTGAAAAATCACAGGAGATTTAGAATGAAAGTATTATTTTTGATGTAGAGTATGTCGATGAGTGAAGTGGAATTTCTTACATAAAAATCGCTTTTCTTAGTTACACCCGAGACTTATTGTGTGATGTGTTAGTTGGATTATGGAACTGTATTACACTTCTTTGCCTAGCTATATGGTGAATACAGCCTACAAAAACATAACAAATGTGCTACTCAAGATCAATAATAAATGGCTTTTGATGACACATTGAATAGTGATTTTGCAGTGAAATCCTGTAGGTACTGTGTTCTTATAAGCATTGAGAGAGCGCACAATGTCCGTTGCTGCAGGTACATCGAGCTGACGTCGCTGCGGGACCCGGACGCGCTGCCGCCCGAGTGCACGCCCAACATCGACGGGCCGCTGGCCGAGTCCGTGCCGCGCGACCAGACCATGCACTCCTTCCACACGCTCTTCTGCCGCCGCTGCTTTAAGTACGACTGCTTCCTGCACCGTGAGTGTCACTGCCCCTCGACTTACATTTACCGCAATCTTGGTAGTAACAACGTAGTATGTCGTCT
>DWDU01003263.1:0-11769 GCA_018245575.1 Jemadia suekentonmiller
GTAGTGCTCGACCAGGGAATCGAACCCAGGACCTCCCGCTCGGCAGTCCCACTTGCAACCAACACGACCAACGAGGCAGTCAAATAATATTAATTATATTATTAATAAATATACTTCATCATGACATTCATTTATTAAGAAATTAATAAATTGGTTGGACCAATTCACGTGTCGAATTCGGTATACAAAATGAATTTATTTTTAGATTCATCCGCCGGCCCCCGATGTCTAAGCCTCACTTCAGCGAAATCCAACTGACAGCTAAAGAATGAGTCATAAGTCTTCCATTATTATGGGAAGGTCTTTGTTAGCGTGTCCACTTTTACCTGTTACGAAGACAAGTATTCAATCTCGTACGTTGAATGGTGTGTGCACATAGCTACATCGAAAATTTACATAGTACATACGTTTTAAAATTAAATGTCTATTATTTCCGTAAATTTGCGAGAATTATCTATACATCGCACGCACACGCGCGTGTTTCTGTTTAATAATACAAAAAATTATACCGTCACACCGGGTCCCTTACGGTGTGGGCAGAGAGCACCGCTGCCAAACATTTTTATGCTTAAAAGCTAATTAGCTCTCTCCACACTCATCACTCACTTCATATCCGGTTTTCTGGACGTATACGAAACAATTCTAGCTATTGTTTTGTAGAGTGCTTAAGAATTTCCTATTTCCCTCTAATACCACTTCTTGCTCGTTAAATATTGAACGCCAACAAGTAAAACCCTGCAGGAAAACCCACTAAAAATAAAATATATAGTAAACGCGACCCACCCCTCACGTTAATCCTCCACATTATATCGAGCAAAATGAACACGTTAAGTGAACTAGACCATACACACACTCACGCGTACATAGACAAGATAAGATTTGTGTCACCGTTTATTTACTATATTTACGGCAAAATACAACAGCTGTCGCACGTCACAACCCACGCAGTAAATGAAGGTGACGACAAAGTTTGTGTAAAGCAACGTACTTAACGTGGGCAAATGTTGCCCGGAATTCAATGGGGGAACGACAAAATGATGGATGGTGATGATATGGATAATGTTGATGATGATTAAACTTCCTTAAGTTTATGCATGTTTTATTCAAGCCTGTATGAAGTAGGTATTTAGCTCTAATGCTTTATTTGTCAAATCTATTCCCTCTCTACTAACTGTTATCTAATATCAAGTGTTATTTTACTAATTTTATTGATAATTTCAACAATTTGGGACTGCGGTTATAGTTTTGTTTATAACACACACACTAGACATTTTTAAATTAGAAAAACCCAACATCATCCGACCTGGTAACAGTCGCGCTGGCAAAACCAACAACGAGGCACTTAATTAGTTTTTGTATAAAAATGTAGTTATTCATTCAACTACATATTGAAAATTAATGAAATTGGTTTTCAAAATAAATCACACATTTCATTATTAGTGCTGTGACGTCACATCGTCAGAATAAACACTCGCAACAATTCCACAAAACAAAACTTCACGTACGATATTTATATATATATATATATATATATAATGAAATTTTAAACATTTATTGTTTACAGCTATATTTGTAACAGCAATATTTATGTGTTTGGGTCAGGGCATTGGTCCAACGTCTTCGGTCATCGATCATCGTAAACGAACAGATTGGCGCCAACGTGCTGGCACAACATACGAAAACGGGGAATAATTACATATTTAACGCTTTCGAGAGTTTCTCACATTATTATTAAATCTCATCTGTACGACATTTCAAAGCTTTCCGAAGAAGTGTACTATGTCGTATGCCATAAGGATCCTAATACGTTAAGTACATAATAAAGAACTCTGAAACCGGAAACAAAATAGATAGAAAGATACTTTACGTGCGTGCTTGCAAGAAGCTAAATGAGGTAAGTTTTCCTTTAGTACTTACACAATGTATTGTAAACTTTATTAATGTGAGTAAGATATAAAATATTCACACAAGTGCCATAGAACACAACGCCAACGGCAGCAATCGTCGGCTACGTCAATGTTTTGAAAGAAAGCAATCTTGATGGCGAAAAAATACCTCGAAGAAATAGCTCACTTTTTGCCCTAGATTACAAGCGGGTTTGACCCGACATAGTAACCGTTTATGATGGAAACAATTCGAGGCAAGTTGCCGAACGCTGTGACACCATTATTTCCTTTACGTAATATATTAATAACTATTTAGTTTTATTGTGAAACTGCTATTAGGCCGGTACTTTAGGGTAATTGGAAATAGAAGCTCATTTAAAATAAGAACATTTTTAAATGAAGAACACGATACCCTAAAAAAAATTTACGTCTACAAAACAGTTATTAATATTAAAACACATTTCTCCACTTCAGTGCAACAATTTAATTAATTAAATTATAGAAAAATTGTGTAGTAATAAAAAAGATGAAAAATCGTAACTCATTTTTGCGGTGCACTGGGCAGACCTAACGCGATTCGACTCTCATAACGAAGCGACGGGGGACAAGTAGAAAGCGTACTGATATAAACATTAATTTATACAAAATATGTTGCATAAAATATCGAAAAATGTTACTCGGTTTATTCATTTTTGAGTTGCACCAAAATAGGCTTTAATAGCGCGCGGCGTTCATGGCGGTGCCTCAAGGTTCACCTGCTTAGTGGATGGGGCGGAATAGCTCACAAAGACTTACCCCGAACTGACACAGATATCTAAATTCATTATTGAGATATCACTATCAGCGCGGTACACTGGTATCAATATAACACAGCCATTGTTAACGAGTTTACACAACACTAACTTTTTCCCGCGATTGTGCACAGAGCGACCGAATACGCATACTATCTTTCGATTGAACAAAGTACTGTATGTTCTTCACAGAGGTTTAAGCTATAAAGTCACTTCAACGGCGGTGTTGAAGCGATATTAATGAAATTCTATAAGGAGATAATCCCTGCGAGAGACATGGATAGAGTCATTGCTTTTAAGGCTCTACTACACAGCCTACTACCACTAATGCTTCGCGGTGATTTTGTACTAGAAAAATATTATTACAATGAGACTGCCTCGTTGGTCATGTTGGTTGCAAGCGCGACTACCGATCGGAAGGACCTGCGTTCAAATCCCGGGTGGAGCAATATTGGACTTTTCTGAATTACATTTTCTAGTAGTGGCTTGGAGTTTGGTTTTGTGCCCGGTGTTTGACAATGGTCTCACCAACTATTCCATAGTGGGACGTAAACGTAACTGGTGAAACGTGGGAGTGTTCTATATTCCTCTGCATACCTTTTCGGGGAGTACAGGCGTAATGTTACATTTTTATTATAATGAAATGTAGCCAAGGTTCAAAATTCTCAAAGGTTGATCAGTCCTTTCCAAGATTAGAGAACAACAACTATTTTTCAGTCAACTTTTTTATAATATTCAGTATACCTCCCCAACCCTATGCAAATATTCCATATAAAATTTAAGACTATTGACTTCAAATATACATTTTACGCACAAAGAATAATACACAGTACCACTACCTGCACAAGTGAAATCGGATTTTATGGAAGAATCTATAATATTCTAAACAAAAACTGAATATTGGCCTATTTTGAGACAATTTATGTAAGAAGTGCTACCTGTTCAATTCTAAGGTATTAAATAGAGAAAGGTATATTGTAAAATTGTTATGGATCAAACACATAACCATGGCAATGATAGGAACCCTTAGTAGACGTAAACGAACTGTTTACGTTAGAGGCCCGCATAGTGAGTTTGATACAAGGTAGCCGCAAACTTTATTCTGTACATACTTTTGATTCATTCACAACACAGAGAGTACTAAAACATTTATAAATATACCACCGAGACACAATTCCGTAAAACTACTGTATCATAGCAATAATTTATTTAAACAGTCATACATGCAGATACTCACCGAGCCTGAGTTCCCCGAAGTTGCCGCATCCTATCTTCTTGCCCACGCGGAAGTTGGGCCCCACCATAAGGACGCCCGAGGACGAGGTGACGGACTGCCGCGACGGGTGCATAGCGCTGCTGCCAACACCCCGCCCGCCGACCGCACCTGTCGCGCTGCAACAGTTATAAAATTACTGCATATATTTAGAAAAAAACAAGTATAAACAAAACCCTGCAAGAATCTCCAAAAACGGGGGAAAACTCTCGTATTTCAATCTATTTTATTATGATTTTGTGATAATATTGAGATGAATAGGCAATCGAAAATTTACACGTATGCATCGCAATTAAGAACGTTTAAAAGAAAAATAATCGTGTAATCAAAGCGCATAAATACCAAGGAACTTATCAATGACAGTTATGACATCAGATAGATTGATAAGTATTGTGTGAATAAAGTAATTGATCAGATCGTATTGCACAAAGGATCAGTACGTACATATTGTTAAGCAACACGTTCAAAGATGTTCCCATATCTCATTTAGGTCCGGGGAATTACATCTCGACGTCCATTTTTTTTGTTAAACACATATAGACACACAACACACATAAACGGTCACCGTGTGCCACGACGAAAACTTAGTGACGCATAATAGAATCTCATTTTTATCGCCATTCCCCTAAGAAGTGGGTTTACTAAAAATATTGTTAATTACATATAATTAGCACTTAATACAGATATTTATATGCATAATTTCAGACATAAATTTTGTGAGTGAATCAGTCAGTCATTATGCTGGAATATATTGTGAAAATATCGAAGGAAACTCGGATTTGCCGGGATCACTCATTATTATAATTAACACATTCCACTGGGAACAATTTAAATAACAAAAGCATAACACTCTTTTTATGCCACTTGCACGGAGTACATTTTTAGTACGACGTGGCTTTCCCCGTCCGCGCTAATTAGGCGCACGCCTTCGAATACTAGCGAGTCCAATGTGTTTGCTAATAGGTGATTATTTCTAGTAATCTTTGTCGGCGACTTAGCTACGACTATGGAATGATTGGATCAAGACCAGTCCAGTGGTCGGTCGGACTTAATAAGGTTATTGTATTAGGGTGTCTGTCCTAGGTTAACAATTAACGGCTGTATGTCTCGTTTCAGCTTACAATACAATGTTCAGTTTGCTCAGTGATGATTAATGCAAAATTAGCATCGGATTTACAGTTCAAGTGTGCAAATGTACAGACAGACAATAACAAACTGTCTGCCTACCGCGGCCGAGGTCTTTGCGACCGCCTTTTAGCAGTTCACTTGATTATGATCTATACACCGTTTTAGTAGCTTGTGTGCAAGAGCCCTTATGTTATCGCTTTTTAACACAGATTTGTCTCATACTATTAACATACGAGAAATCATTTGCTGTATATGGTCTTTTCATCACCATCAATTTCATCCCCTTTATTTTTCCACTATCGAACAGGTACTTCTTTACAATGTGAGGTAGTGCAAATAGTCTGTCATGCTTATCATAGCACAAGTAGAATATCTTATGATTAGTTAACAGCCTGATTCTAAAAATCAATTCATTGACGAAAATTACTACAACTGACTGAAAAACTTAGTTCTTATAACATGAGCATTGTCCTGCAGATTTGTAAAAATTGCATTTTAAGTTACTAAACTTAAAATTTCTCTCGGATTTTTCAGTCTTAAGGACCGCCTTAAGACTGAAAAATCTGAGAGAAAGCTAAACTAATTTTCAGTTAATTTAATATTACTATATGACATCAAGTTCTTCAAGCATCTACTTCAGTATTGTCATGACCACTTTATAGTAGCAATGTTCTAGATTATCTGGGAAACAACTATATTTAAATACTGCCGATAATTACTATTGTTCTGTATAAAACTGTATAAACATTGACTAAATTATGAGTAGTGTTGTTACATTTAGTATAATATATATACATTTTTTCCTCAAGTTGTATGTATCCTGACAATGGTCTCGATTTGGTTTAATTATTTTTGTAACAATAGAAGTAGACATAGGAAGTTTAACATTAAATTTAAGTGACTAATTCCTATTGTGCAGCCATACATATAATATGTTTCATAGTCAAACATGTGTTTAATATTTTTGTCTTGGCATCTAAAAAAAAAAGATAACAATAAAATTGATTTCCGTATATTAAATTAAATAATGTTGGTAACATGTCAACATTTATTCCCACAATGAATAGGGAGTGAGGAGGATGCTATACATTGGGCATAATTCTGGAATCCCAGCCATTACACAAAATTTTAACTAAAACTGACTAAAGTACTTCATTGCTTGTGTTGATTGAAAGCGCGACTGCCGATCGAGAGGTCTTGGTTTCAAATACCGGGTTGGGCACTACTGGATTTTTCTAATTTAGATTTTCTAGTAGTGGCTCAGAGTCTGGATGTGTCTGGTGTATGGCATTAGGCTCACCACCTATTCCATTGTCGAACGCCCGTTAGCGGTACAATATAATTAATATAATAGATAGAAATGATGATATGCACAAACATATGATGTAGCTCGGGTTTACGCAACTCTTTACCGTCTATCGCTGCGACGACAATAGTCGTACGCAGTGTGCTAGTGGACTGTTCTATTCACCAGTGCGGTTCGGCGACGGCTGACTGTTTGTCATAATTGTTGTCTACAGAATACAGACGACTCAATACGTCCACATTGATTCGGAATTGCAAACACTTTTTATGTTAGGCATACAGCTTCATACTGTCGTTAAGTGACACTTGTGTATGTATATTATATTTTGAAAAAGTTGAACAGACGAATATAAAATGCAAATATTATACTCGACAAACCAAGGGGTAAGTTAATATTTATAAACTACATTCATATTTCAAAAGTACCTCACACCGTTTAAGTTTACGATACGACACCGCAGGTGAGTCCTCGTTGATCGTAAGATATGTTGTATTACAGGATTTTAAAATAGTTTTTATTCCTAAGACTAAGGTTTTTATTCCTAAGACAGCAGCTAGCCTTTCAATTTCACCTACGTATAGACTGTTTTAAAGAAATAAAGATTAGAAATACATGAATGTATCACAGTTATGTTACAATATGTGGAACGCTGCCTGCTTGTTATAAAGTTGACCAAATGCATATCTCCATTTGGCCAATAATGAGAATTGGTGATCTCATGTGGCGCCCCGTCATCTCTCCGTAGTCACGATACCAAAATAACCGCCGGCAGCGCACCGAGGCCCCGATGCGAGTCCCGAATTGGTACTGTGTGGGTGCACGCGCATATGAGCCGTTTTGAAAAATGAATGCAAACTGAGAAATGATCGCTCCTACCAACTCACGCGATACGCTTGGCGACGACGTGAATACGTGTGATAACGTCAGTAATAACATGTTTATTAATCAATACGCGTATTAAAATAATACATTCTATATTCCTTAATGTATTTCTTTGTTTTTTATTCTTTAGATTCCAAAAAGCATTCTCCCGTTCGACCTGACGTGAAACAAGAGTTTTAATAAAATAATTTGTTTTTAACAGCTATAAGAGACTTGTCTACATAATATGTTAATAATACAATATCATTTAGCCTGGTCACTCGCAGGTCACGCAGAGAGCACCAAGTGCCTAATATTTTTATCCTTTCAGACATACTACACGGATGTAGAGGAAGCACGTCATGTGTGAAGATCATACACGCACGCCCGGCGGGCGGCCCGCGAGCGGCCCGCAGGCGGCCAGCGGGCGGCCGGCGGGCGGCTAGCTGGCGGCTGGGGGGCGGCTGGGGGGCGGCTGGCGGGCGGCTGGCGGGCGGCGGGTGGATGACACGGACGTGCCTCTATGATCTTCACACATTACGTACTTCTTCTACATCCGTATAGTATGTCTGAAAGGATAAAAATATTTGGCACTTGCCCCCCAGTATTTGACCTATTTGGTTAAGATAGGTGAGTGTTGCTCTTCTTCGGCATCTGTACCCATTAGCATTCGCATTGTATAGCTATATCGTCGTTCTTTCATCTGCCATTACTTCCACATGCCCGAACCATCGGAGCATGCCCTTTCTATTTCATTCATGTACATACTTCCACTATGCTTTATTTCAACATGTAAAGACATAAATATTAAGAAATATTCATGCATTGACTTCGATAACTCCTTGTAGCGTTAAAGTTAATGAAAAAATACAATATGGCCAAAATTTTAGCGGCTCTGAGCTATTTAGAATTGGTCAAACAAATCCCGTGTCTGTTCGTCTGTAGCACATTAACACGTCACTGGGCAGTTTGTGGCTATCGATTCATAGAACCTACGAATGTGGAGTGCGTTGAACCTTTTAACATGTTCGATAGAACAGCTGTACAGTCTCCTCTACTCAGGTTAGAAATATGAAAAGAGAAAATATATGAATCATTTAAGGATGTGATAATTTGTATACGATGCCAAAGCGATTTCTAGGTTGCTAGCCTCTAGTGAACTATCGCAGTTTTTATGACGTAACTTTTGTACTGTTCATTGGTAACGGTTTTGCTTTGTATACTTTAAACATTAACATATCTTGTACTCTAAATAATAATAATAATATAATAAAAATAAGTGTAATCTGAAAGAATTGTGAAAAAAGAAAGTTATAACGTGTTTTAGTTAAATAAATATACAATGTTGTGGTTTTCGGACGTCAGTGTATTCGGCGAAAACACCGCGTTACTTCCGCACCGGACAAAACTATTGCCATTCACTAAAACAAGATTTTCTTCAATGCCAGAAACCACCTCCGCTAAATGTCAAAAATATTCCTTTCTTTGGTGAAGTTAAATACTTAGGTAGAATAATTGACCAAATATTTGCATAGCACAACCATATCCACAAGATTACCTAAGAGAAGAAAATAGCGTTAGGGTAAAGTCGTCAACTACTTGATTCTAAAAGGGGCATCAGTCGCAAGGGTGCCACCTGGCTATTGATCACAATCCTCAGACTAATATTAACTTATACCTGTAGAGCTTGTAGAGCAGATCTGACAAATATATTGCAAACCTGAGACTGAGCCGCACAGACCAATCTGTAGATATTGCTAAGAGAAACACCAAAGAAACACCAATACACCTCTTGCTTTGCCGTGACGAACTAAAAATTAAAGGGAGCATTCATTTTAGCTTTTCAAGCTTATATCTATAACATATCGCCACAAATCAAACTCTTGCTTTCCTCAAAGCAATAAGGTTGCTCGGTAATATTCAAACAGGTGCTGTGGGCGCAAACAGCTTTCACCGTGCTGCCGCGCCTCGAGTCTTCGGGCTCAAACCCGCTATATGCAAATAAAACAGTTAAAATATCTAAACGGAACAGATCGTCTACAACTGTCATTCCAATACAGACTATTTTTTACGAATTTTCCTTGTCTTATACTTGTTGTAAAAAAAATTCAATCTCCGAAACTAAAAGCTAGTTTGTGTCATGGATAAGTGAAATCAAACTTTCTAATGTTCTTGTTAGTAGAATACATTGTAGCTTGCAGATTGAGCTCAGTCGTCAGACGCACGCGCGAGTAGGTGTGAACGAGTTTGTCTTCCTGCGAAATGTACCCGTAATGTTTAATACCACGTACCCACTATGTGGTCTGAGTCTTTCGTCTTAATTGTTACACTTTAACTAAACTTTATTATATTCTGAAAGGAGACTCGTATCTAGTGGAACGATAAAAAGGGCTGAAAAAAAAGGCCTTTATCTCCTGCACTAGCTTAAACTTGTTGCGTGATTGTAATGTAGGTACTAAATACTGAGGAAATACGAGTAAGTAGGTACGTTTTCACCTAATCGATTGATTTCATAACACTTTACTAAGTATGATTTTCCTGCTTAACAAAACAGGTATTTTTTTATGTTCATGGTAAGATACGTAACTGCGAGTACTTCAAACCCCCCCCCCCCTCCCCCCTCCCCTCCACGTGTTTATGATATACGTCACATTTCACGTTATCGCTATCTGCAAGTGCAACTAATTCTGCACTTGTAATTAATTCTTGTTTTGAATCTTATATGTACCTACATTTAAGCTCATAGTCACACCTTCCGCAATACACAAATACGTAATTGCCGCAATACGTTGAATAAGTACAATCATTATGTTCTTAATAACAAACGGATAAGTTAACAAACACATTAACACGTCAATTTGCTTTAACTCTTTAACTCATTATAAATCCCACTGCTGGGCTAGGCACGCTCACGCAGCTGCGGAAGGCCCGGGACACGTCTCACCAAACTGTTACATGCGGAATTACGCAGATACGGATTAGTAACATCATTAGTGAGCGAGCACACCAGCTCGACGGTCCGGTGTCGGTCGCTAGCTCCAGGCGCCGGGCCTCGTCGCTCAGCTACAACTGCGTCACCTCGGTGTTTCCTGTTCGATTGTGTAACATACGACTATTGTATTATTTTATCGCTTCTTACCACGCAATATTGTCGTGTTTTCTACGTCTCAATCACACAATGGAGGTAGAAATAAAACTTTAATTTGGTCAGTGAGCCGGCCTATCAAAAGAAGTTAAGGCTATCAGATGGGAGATGTTAAGGTATATTTATACGACAGCGCGTCGGTGGAGGTGCGGGCAGCGTGGGTGACTGTGAATCACGAGATGTTATTCTAACACAGCGAGGGCCGCTACCTTCAGCCACTTATTGCGTTAATGTGTTGTGACATTCCTGCTTGCGTGGGCGCGGTGCAACCGTACTACTTCTGTCTTTGTATAAGTAACTTCTGGTATCAAGGTAATAACATTTTCGTACATCAGCCGCATGCATTTACTACGTTGTGGCGAGCAGCTTCCTCCGCAGCCGCAGCAGCCCACGCCCACGCGTGCACCACACGCGTCCGCCACGTACGCACCGAGCACCGAACCCCACACCGACGACACTCAGTCGTATACAACTTGTAACATAACGCGTGATTGAGCCAACCTTCTCTAACGAGAAAAAGGTAAGTTGATTAATAATTAACTGATAGATTTTCCTGAAACTATCCAGAATTCATAAGTCATCTCAACAAAAAATCCTCTCTCAAGCACCACCTAATATTTACTACTGAACATTTTACAAGTTTGTGCCATGTCTCTGAAATTAAAGAAATTGCAAGCACTATATAAGTAAAAATTTGTGGATCTATGTGTAGGCGACAACAATGGGTAAATAACTAAGAGTGAAGGCTGAAGGTGACCAGCGAAGGTCATGAATAAATAACTTCTAATAATAACTTCTCGATCAGAAAAACCGATTAGTAAGAAGTGTCTGAGCGTTCTAATTCAAAAAATTCCTTCACTAAAAATTCTTCACAATATTGCGGTTCAAATTGTTTCAATGTTTGCAGTGACATGTCATGTCAACACTGAGACGGAGAAGAGTTCCCAGCGAGAGCGAAGCTAAGTAGGTAGTGAGGGAGTAGTAGGTAGTGTATGGCACAAATTACTTAAAGGATAAATAAACACGTACTCGCACTGCCATCATCACTATTGTATAACAATAACAATGATATCAATTGTTCTGTTTATTGGCACCGTGTTCTATATATGTACATACATACATATTTCGATGGCCAGGATTTAAAAATGTTGTTCACATTTCCAGGCAATATGTATTCCATTTAATCGACTTATCTGCTTAAGATAAGCTTGTGTAAGATAGTATTACTTACTTTGCTAGCATATGTATGTTATCATGTTTTATATATTTTTTAAAGCATTTTTGTTCTTATATTATTATCATTTACTTCTTCATTATATTATTTCAAGTTATTATAACTTTTATGTTACTATTCTAATAATAAATTAAGTCGTTATCCA
>DWDU01003264.1:0-11768 GCA_018245575.1 Jemadia suekentonmiller
TCACCACCCCTACTATAGTGGGAAGTATAATATAATTGGAGAGTCTTAGGAGTGTACTACATTATTCTGCCTACCACATCGGTAAAATACTGTGGTGATGTTGCGTTATAGTTTAAATATCGTTCAGCGACTGGTAGTGAGACGTTCTATTTACGATATGTGTGTAAGCGTGGCGTATGGTAAAATATGTGAGAAGTGAAATGTATTCGTAACGGACATAGTTAAAACGTTGTCGCTTGTTTCAGGCCGCGCGGCGGAGTGCTAGGCGCCCTGCAGAGCGTCGCGCGGCCGATCCTGTGACTAGCGCGGCGTCGCGCCCACGGCACGGGAGGCGGATTGTGAGAATTCTTCATTTATTCTCTCTTATCTTACAAACTACTAGGCTATATGCCTGCCTCGTTGGGTGGCGCGGTAGATGTGCTTAGTTGTCATTTTTGATAAGTCAGTGTTTATGCACATGACTATATTCTGAAACTAGTCGGGCTAATCAATGTTAACGCAATTTTGAATTTTAACAACGTTATGTACGCGTATGTATAACTGGGTTAAGCGACTAGGTTCGACCGGAGTTATCAATGTATTAAAGAAATACAAATAAAACATGCGTGGTAGTGATAGTTTTCATGAATTTACAAATAGCAAATAGAATAAAATATGAAACAATAACGTACCCACTATATTACGGCTGAACGACCTGTTGCCACTAGCATAATTAGGAAAGTTTCTTGAGCTGTTATTGATGTCATAAATTGTCTAAGTTGCAAAGTGAAATTTAATGAATGATTGTGCTCGTTTTCACTTCGAAACAGGTTTGTTATATGGCTTGTGTGGTTGCAGAGGCGTGGGGCGCGGCGTGTGGCGGCGGCGCGGGCGCGGGCGGCGCCATGACGCGGCGCCCGCAACCATGACGCTGCCGCCGCCCGCGCGCCCCGCGCACCTCCCCGCCGCGCACCGCGCAATGCGCTACTATCGCATCTGGATCTACGCGTGCAACGGCGCACTGCTGCTGGGCGCGCTCGCGTTCTGCGCAGCGGCGGGGCGCGCGCTCGCCGACTACCGGCGCACCCTGGTGCCCGGGCTCGGCGCCGCGCAGCCCGGCTTCCTCTACGGCTACGCGGCGCTCCCCGCGCAGACTGGTCTGCTGCAGTTGCTCGGCTGCTTGGCGGCTCTGCGGCTCTCGGAACGGATGCTCAACGCTTACTGGTTCGCGCTGCTGGCGTTGCTCGTGGGCGACGTAGCGATCGGAGTATACTGGGCTTTCCGATTCGAGCGGGTCTGTCGGGAGCTTCGACCTCAGTTACGTATTCGTCTAGCCAAAGATTACGAGACCGACATTGAATTTTCCGAAGCCTGGGATCGTTTACAACGAGAGCAAAGGTGTTGCGGCGTAACAGGTCCCGCAGACTTCGCTGCATTTAACCGTACAACGCTTCCTCCGAGCTGTTGCCGAATACCGGCGCACACGCCAGCAATAACGCCTTCCACAATAGCCGCCGTATCCACGACGTCCCCCGTGCCGTTCACATCAGTGCACTGCGCTCCACATACGGCCGCGTGCGCCGAGAGGCTGCTCGCTTGGATTAAACGAACTGCGGACGTCCTATTTGTTTTAGGGTATTGTGTTATAGCTTTCCTAAAGTTGTGCTTCCTCGGGATTCTCCGGTACGAAATAAAGGAGATGATTCAAAAAATAAGGATACTGCGTAGCGAACTGGGTGCCGGCGAGCTACTCGATGGCAGTCCGTTGCACGGCGGACCGCTGTCGCAGACCGTCGTGGTGAACGCCGTGAACGCGAACGGAGGTGTGCGCGTGCAAGGAGGCAGCCCGGAGCGGGCGGGCGAGAGGGAGGCGCTGCTCGGCCGAGCGTCGGAGCCGTGCTCGCGGCGGAGCGCGCACGACGAGCCCCTCGGCCCGAAAACTGTGAACGGGAATAACAACTGCGAAATGCGAGACTTGGGCCGAGGCGAATACCGACCACTGGCGGCGGACAGCGCTGCGACCCGGATCTGACTAAGATGTTACCTGGAGCGGTTGTTCGGGCGGCGATGGCGCTCATTTCCGACCGCCGGCTTCGAGGCGGAGCCGCGGGCGCCGCTCGGGCGCGCGGGCGCGCGCGTGCGCCTCGACCGCCGCCGCGCGCGCGCCGAGTGCGAGCTGTAGGCCGCGCGGCCGCTCCGTGACGCGACCTCTCGCCGCATCCACCGAGAGTACTGACATCGCGTGAGTTCGTGTATTTTCTGTTCAGACGTTAGTCGTAACATAACTGTTTAGCGGTACGAATATAGTCATAGTATCATTGTTTTAAACGCGTCCCGAACTGTGAGGGCTGTTATGATAAGTGGCAACGAGTTTTAATATATACGATTGATTTTAATCCACGAGCAAAGCTTGTGTTTGGTTCCTATGCATGGCAGTTTATAAATTGGTTAACACGTTGAATTAAAGCCACGGCTTTAATTGTTTTACGAATTCGTTGCTTGTTTTGCGAGGCAGATATTTTCGTTTCTAGCACAGAATTACCTCACGCTGTAAGTGAATAAGCTGTTTTGATTTTAAGCCGAGATGATTGTAATAATACGAGTAAATGTTTAATTGTAAGCATCGTACGGTTCGCCGTAATGCCCCAGTAGGCTTTGTTTGAATCGTGAAGTACAAAAGAAGAAATGTGGTGTAGACTATATTGTGCAAGTGAGTGGACTATACAAGGGGTGGGTTTGTGCAGAGGACAAGTGTCGTTGAAGTAATGGAAACATTGAATCCGATGTACGAGGAGGCGTTTAATAAACCGTTTAAAAAAATTAAAAAGATAGTTATCGATTATTTGTATTACGTTTAGAAGTAAGTCCCACAGCTTATACTGTATACCAATAGATTTATTAATCAATGTATTTTAATTAAAATCTCGATTTTGTCGTTGCTAATAATATTATGTAATAGTTTGTATATATAATATTAAACAATCTGACCTCCGATTTCAGTATGTTACGCAAAATTATAATCTTCGTAAACTTGCTTTATTTGTAAATTATGCATATTTTACGAATATCTTGCATAATGTCTAGTTTTTGTTCATTCCCTATACAGTACCATGTTGATCAGTATTGATAGTTTAAGGTTGGATGTTATATCACAAAATAAATAAAATGTCCTATTTAATATACGTTATCACACCTATGGAGTTTCTTTCGCCGCTTCTTCTCCATAGCGAGGTATTTTCCGAAGCAGTGGTAGTTTCATTTTGACGTACAAAAAGTGGTCTAATGAACCAATTTCAAATAAATGTAATTTTTATTTTAATTTACAGAATATTTATTTATTAGTGAATTGTATAATATGTACTTAAACATATAAAATATGGTAATCGATAGTAGTTTTTAATAACAGATAATGAGTTTTAACAAAAACTATATATCAGGATATTTGTTATAATTTTGTTGTTCTGTATGTCTTCTAAACTAATAAGTTGATAATATTCTTGTTGTTCTTCAGTGAATATATTTTCTAAGAAAGAGTTACATGTCAGGTTTAATATTTGTAGCTGTATAGATAGTAAGAAAGATATTCTTCCGAGACATGTATCTCTTGTCTTACTTTATTTAAGGTTGTTTTTGGCGAACTCAAGCCTCGGCCGAGGTCGCCATTTGTCACTTCTCATCGAGTTTTAACGCTACCGGAGCCAGTGAAGAATTTAGTATCGTATAGAATTCAGCAATACGACTCACTCTTGTTACAATGTATGTTTCTTCCGTAACTAATTCAACTTTATTCATGTATAGATCGTAAGATTTAAATATAATTTATATTTTGCGGCGTATTCGATTCTTAGTTCGGTAAGTTCTTGTCGATGTTACATTTTTATATTATACATAACAACTAATAACGGTTTCGTTCGTAGTTTCTTTTAGTCGATACGTTTGCGTTCATAAAAACGAGTACAAGGACCAAAACAATTTTGAATACTAAATCTTTACAGGCATCCTTCGTTACCGATGAATGTAAATAATATATTAAATATATCTACACATGTAGTATGCGAGTAATGTGCATGGACAGGTCGACATAATAGTACTGATATGAGCTTAAATAACGTAGTGCCTACGATTATATGCTTGTAACAAGATTATGCGAATAATAAACCGTTTTTTTATAGTCACGTGGTTTTCGTACGATGTTTGTCAAACAGTAGGTACCTACGTATTGTTAGAACGGTTTACGTAAACGCTAAAAATGTTCACGCCTTTATCATTATGTTGGTCGTGTGAGATGGCGAGTGGTTAAATTTTAATGGCTGTGGCAATATGAGGTTTAACCTAAGTATGGCGTAGGGAGGGGACGAACACGACAGCGGCTAAGTGCAGGTTATTGAGGTAGAGAAAGCGTTTATCCGCGTGTAGAGTACAAGTAACGCTGGGTGAAGGGATTTGGCGTTCATCGAGTGGAAAGAGTTGAAGTTTAAAGATAGCGTACCGTCAACGACACCAACACAGACCAGCCTCGACCGGACGTCAACTTCTTGGACGCCACCACCTAGTCGTGCGTACGTACAGTTTACCCCGTGTTTGCATACCTAAATACATACATATTTGTAATATTACGATGTAACTTTTTAGATATATTGTAATGATGAGTATAAATTAATTATTATGTTCGCTTAGAGTAGGTATAACATTTTGTGAATTTATGCAGAAAGATAGTTTTTTAATATTGTTGTCACTGAATGTACCAATCTTATTAAAAATTTGTACCTATTCGGAAAGTTGGATAATTTGTAGCTAGGATCAAATCTAAATCCTGCATTTCTTCCAAAACAGTTAGATAACGTGTGCCTTGGCTTTTAATCGTTTTTCTGTTGTTATGTTAATCGTAAAATGAACGATGTAAAACCCAAAGTTTAATTTAATCTAAAACCCTTCCCAGAAAAACTACCTGCCCTTCGCGTGGCGTGCAATCCCTTCTGGATGTTATTGTCTACTGTTAAAATTGCGGAGCTGTTTCAAAAAATTCCCTAAATAATTTATGTAAATATTTCATTATCATTACTGAGTAAACTTAGGATTCATTACAATTAATGAATCGATAAATAATCTTTTGATAAAGAAAACCGGTGTGCTTATTTCAAAATTATAAGAACACAATAAGAATAAATATTTATCTTTAAAAGTTGATAAAAATATGAAGGGAGAAGATTTTTTCCAAGAAACAATTTGTTTTATTGAATGTTACATATTATATTTCTTAGTATCATGGAATGTTATTGAAGTATAAAAGAAAATATGAAATTAAATGAAGATATATTGCGCATGTCCTGCATAATTTACGCTGTTTCTATTGCAAGATATTATGAATATTAATAATTTTAACAGTTGCATTAATGCAAACAGAAATTTATGTATTCGTGTTATTTTCAAACCAGAAATCGTTGTGTTTAGAAAAACGTACAATTGTGAAATGCAAAAACTTAATAATTCAGTCTATTGACTATACAATCCTTTTGCCTGCATTTCTTTGAATTAAAGTGTAACTATTCAAGTTGCGGAGAATCGAGAAATCAATCGCTTGATTTATAAGTGTCCATATAATGGCTGACAATATTTATATAAAAGTTAATATATTAAGAAACGTTTTGAAGATTACTCATTTCCAACCGGGTCGATCAATGTAATCAAACTTTTTGATACCAAAATTGCAATTTTTATCGGGAAAGTTCCAACCGTGTCTCCTTCGAAAGTTCCTGGTACCAATACATTCAGCCGATGTACGTATGTGATCGCACTTCGATCACATACGTAGATATATTTGGGGGAATCAATATCAAACGTTTATATTTGATCACTTGTTAAGGAAGTTGACATTTCACAATCATGAAAACGAAACCAAATAACTTCAAAATCGAAACCCAATATGTAGTTTCAAAAGGAACCAATATATTTTAGTGTAATTACAACATTTTTATTCATTACATGAGAATAAGGATTTAGAATTGTGCTACAATGGATTATCACTAGGAATAATTATTGTATTCGAGTCCCGCAATATTTGACCTCCCGATCTGACTGAAGTTTCATAAGCGCAATCATCCAGCACTGAAAATAGTAAATCTTTCAGTGTCGACCATTATTTTATGGGAAAGGTATTTTGGAAGATGTACGGAGATTTTTGTTGCAAAATAAATTATAAATAATTAATGTTTAATTATTAACTATGAACGTGTTTGATGTTTCTGTAGTAATTGACAATACAACAAATATAAGATTTTTAATGAATATTGTATCAATGTTAATTGGAACTTATAAAGTAATAAGCTAGGGGGGATATACTGAAATTACATACGTGTACATCTGACAACTGTTGTCTGCTGTTGTTATTATTTTCGTGTACTCTATTGTTATATCATTATATATAACGTGTGTTTCAATTTAATTCTTAATGTAGAGTTGTTACAACTTTCCGAAGGTGCGCACTAGGCGACTGAGAGCTAATATTATGATAATAAATGCATTAAATAAAATGATTGTTAAATTTTTATTTTTTTCTATTCAAACACATTCCACATATTATTACATACAATTATCTAACCGTATATCTACGGATATATATATTGAAATACTTTATAATGAGCTTATATGGCTATTGTATAAATTCGGTTTTGTTGGAGACTTTTACTTACAGTTCAATCGGTAAATGAATGTTACATTTATTGTGGAGTTGAACGGTGCCACACATCACATACATTCATTCATTGAAGTCCGGATAAAAAATTCAAGCAATGTAAGCAGACGACAATTTTTTTTAGTTTAAAATACGCAGTACGTATTGTATACAAGTTAAATTGTTCAAGCGCTTGATACGTAGAAGTTGTGGTCTGTGGTAGTAAAGTTCAAGAGACGTGGACGTGCGCCAAGTTCGGCGTCCCGACCAAGTTGTTTGATGAGGAACCCTCCATCGTCTGAGAACAAAACAAGCACGCCAAAGCCATCCAATCAACAGAGTTGTGTAGTTATCGAAACACCCTATACCATAACGAATGAAACATCCTGTAGTAGCACGAACCTATTGTTTCAAAGTTCGTTGTTCAATTTTACGACTCATTTCATACATTGGTTCTTATTTATACATTTACTGTTAAGCTTCAAATTAACGAGTTAATACATGTATATTTTTAAATAATACAAATGAAAGTGACTAATTGCCTAGTAACTTAATTTCGGTAAGGTCAGTACATGATTATCGTTGCTCATTAAACAATTAGTACTTAGCATTATACAAGAAAGGAATTATTTGAGACAAATAACCTACTTGGAGCTTGTTTTAACAACATTATTAATTGCAACTGTAACTAACATATTTTCCATTGCTTAACTATGCGACATATTAATTACGATGTACGTATTCAATGGGATCACCCCTATTCCATGGGATCTATATTATAAATGGTGAAAAGTGAGAGCAATTAATTCTTCTGTCTACCCGTCCGTAGACAAACCGGCGTGATGTTATGTAGACGAACCCCATGTTAAGCTCGCTCGACAACTATCTTGTTTCAAGCGAAACCCTCTAACGATCGGCGGGAACGACGCAAAGCCGCCGGAGACACAGCCTCCCAATCAAGCCTCGTTATTGCCTGTCAAACGACTAAAAGGTAGCTTTAGAGTTATTTATTGCATTGCTGTAACGCTCTTTTAAGATCGGTTTATAGTAAACGACTGAATGAGGATGTACGAACGAACGAAGATTAAAATTGAGACGAAAATTCCGTTTAAATCGACGAACTGAACGTATGAGTCTGATTTTGGTAACCTTTTGCGACAGGCAGGAGATATAGTAGCTTATATTCGGGTCAGTTAACGTTACGTTGACTTATCATTGACGGACTTTGTGAATATGCCCACGATTTATAACGTAACTGGTCAAACGTGGGCGTGTGCTACATTCCACTGCCATAGTTTATGGTAGTATGTTTTAGGAGATAAGCCGATGTGTAACGTAGTTTATACGTAAGGAAAAACCATTACGAGATACATTTATACACGTTAAATATTACATAGACGTTAACGATATTAAATAACTATACTCTACTAACGTAGACTCTATGACAGCGGCCTAAGTTATTTCAGCTCCTATGTCCGATGTGGGCGTATGTACGTTTGTGGTAGCGCACTTTAATTCTCTGCCCGTGTTGCAGTGCATTCTCTGTGCTCAAGAATAAATTTACCTACGAGATACATATAATTTAAAGCATATAAATGTAGGGGTGTGCAAAGCAGTTACAATACTATTCTTAACTTGTTATAAGTCCCATGACAAACGGGACTGGGCGATATTGTTTGAAATTAAATGTTTTTTTATTGTCTGCCTCGTTTGTTGTGTTGGCTGTAAGAGCGACGCTCGAGAGGTCCTGTGTTCAAATCTCGTGTTGGACACTATCGGATTTTTTAACGTAGATTTCCTAGTAGTGGGAGGGACTCAGGATATGTGCAATAGGCTATCAGATAATAGGATATCAGGTGTGTGGCAATAGGCTCACCAACTATTCCATAGTGGGACGTAAACGAAACTGGTGAAACGTGGGAGTGTACTCTTCTGCTTCCTCTTATATTTACTTACGGGATTACAGGCGTGATGTTGCACTATGTTTTTTTACTGCGATTTTATCAGTAAAAAAAGAACAATAAAGTTCCTAATTAGACTTTTTCAAAACATCATAATCGTTTGAACATCATGTTTGAACTGAAGGTCTGTTTCTGTTTGGAAAATCTCATGTTGTAAGTTCACTTTGTTTCAGTTTCAGTGCTTTCTTTGTTAAATTTATTATTCTGTATTTGAATTTTGCATAATAAATATACCCTTTGTATGTGCGTGTTTGTTGAGCGACGAACAGAAGACTAACGAAGCTTCACTTCGACTTGTGTACAAGCTAAGTTTGCTCTTAACTAAGTTGTTTGGAAACCCTTTAACGACCGTCGGGCACCAACATGGAACTTGCAGTTTAATTAAAAACGAGGACAATGAACACGATATTAAAACTGTTATATTAAACGCTGTGAAACGTGCGCTAATTTTGCAAGATATTCGATTAAAAGTGCTCTCTACTAACTAGTTTTAAGATCTTTATTGGTTTGAATGAAGTGAACATGTTTTTAATCATGGATCTGCGATCTAATTTGGTTGCAATGCGAGTGTTAACGGATATAAATGTCGATGAACATTAATCCAAAACCAAATAGGTCAGACATTGGCTGATTTTAAAGTTACAAGTATCGGAATATAGTTTCCAACACTTCGGAACATAGTTTCCAACACCTCGGAACTGATGAATGACTGATGAATGTAAAAGAAACGTGTCAGATTTGTACAGATAGAGAGACTCAGGTGTCTGCGCACCCCGTAAGGGAAACGCCTTAATGATATAAGGATAGAATGTATAGGTTAGAATGCTCAGATCCCTGAAACGTGCCAGATGCTATGAGTACCTACTTGCGTCTATACCAAGACAGATACTTAGTAAGATTTGATGGAAGCGCTCAATGGTCAGACAGTATTATACGACCGCTTACATAGTGTAAGGTCATATTTACAATGTTTGGATAGCTCATCTCAGATTTTAAAGACGTATTATATTACGTTTTTTAAAAACCAAGAAGCATTAGCACCATAATTGGAGCGAAAAATAAGTGGCTTACATTCATAATTTGGTGCTCTATTTGTTGCTAAACATTATAATTATACTTTTTTAAAAGGTTCATCCATTCGTGATACGCCTGCCCACTACTTTCGAAAGGACTATGTCCAGCTGTGGACAGACTGATGTTGATGTAGTACAAAAGTGTTATTATGCAGATAGTGAACAGAGTACATGATAAAGTACTTGTTTAATATTTTCACGTGGAACTACGATTTTGTAATTTATCATTGACAGTGACAGTGTTCAGAATTAAGGCCTCTTTGTGTGAACGAGATAGTAAAACTCAGTTAGGTAATGTACTTAACTAGTTTTCTTACAATTATTACTTTACAACGAATTTTCTCATAGGTTTTCGTTTCGTTATATGTTATTTTTGTTCAATTAACTTTTTCAAACATATAATTGTTATTTATATTTATTATATAAGACCATAACGTAAAACGTAACATCATGCCTGTAATCCCCGAAGAGATGGGCAGTAAAGTGTAGAACACTCCCACGTTTCACCAGTTACGTTAACGTTCTACGATGGAATAGGCGGTAAGTCTATTGCCATACATAGAGCAAATATTCAGGTCTACATATCAGTGATACTGCCAGAAAATCTAAGTTAAAAAAATTCAATAGTGTTCAATCCGGGATTTGAACCCAAGACCTCTCGATCGGCTATCGCGCTTGTAACCAACACGACCACCGAGGCAGTCAAGTTAAAAGTACAAAAGATCAACTATTATCAAATAAATTACTATCACTACTGCTGGAAGCAGTCCTCCGTGAGGGGATTTTGCCCACAATCACTGCGCTAGTCATGCGGGTAGGGGATCTAAGATAGATAATAATATGTATTACTATTACCGTTACCGTCTTACACAAAAATAGTATCCTGTTCTCATATAATTTTAATAAATGTCTATAACATAGACATAACAAAACACGATATTGCATCATCAAAGTACATTAACAGATGCAATGCCATAAAGCAGAATTTTAAAAATATATAGCCAACTTACCTTTAACGTGCCTTCCGTTAGCCTATACGTTCTGTCCACATTCGCCCCTCCAATCACCAGGACGTCACCGTTTTCCTTCGCGCACGTCGTTCCGTTCTCGCTCGCCCGCGCACCGCACGCTGTATGGATTCTTCTGGAACAATTCGGTGAATGCTCCACGTCACTTCTTGACGCACCGATATTGAATGTGCCCGAACCCCCAAAATTATTAACATTCTTCAGTTTTTGAAATTCGACGGCAATATCGGCACCGACTTTAGCGTTGTTTTTTATGAGGGCGACGTCTGGCTGTCGTTAAGGGAAGAAATTGTGGCAATTACAGTCACTGGTATCATTACAGGATCGTTTTACGTTTCAACACGTTTAATTTACTGCTGAATTTCAGTTAAACGGACGGGTCAAGATTGTAATTAGAGATTTTTTGTGGTTTCTCCAAGTATGTTGAATATTTAACTTTTATTAAAAGTTAAGTATTGTTAACTATTTATACTTTTCTCATTCATATTAAATTACAAATTTTATGAGTTTTTTTTCAAGAAGTGCCTGACTGTTCTATTGATTAATGAAAACTGTAAATCCAATATTTAAAATTCTTGATAATGCTAAGTTGAATAATAACGCTGTAAGTCAGTGATGAGAAGAAAAACGTAAAAATATATTGAGAAAACCAATCACCGTATTTACATTAGATGTCGAAGTTGAAAGGTGTTTTATTAAGGACTTCCTTTTACAAACCCTGATTCGATCAGATAACCAATCAGACAGAGCTTCTTTTATTATTTAGGACGTAATCCAAATCCCTTCGATTTTCCTTGTGCGATCACTTGAAGCATCCTCTCAATAAAACGTTTAACGGGATGTTGCCCAAATGTATAAGCATTTTTTTTCTCATAAATATTTATTTTGTACACGTAGCTATGTCTATGAAGTAGATGGATGCAATACTGAGGAGAACAAGACTCAGGACTGCCTCGTTGGTCGTGTTGGCTGCAAACTCGACTGCGGATCAGGAGGTCCTGGGTTCGATTCCTGGGTCGGGTACTATAGAATTTTTCTAATTTATATTTTCCAATAG
>DWDU01003265.1:0-11767 GCA_018245575.1 Jemadia suekentonmiller
AACTGGTGAAACGTGGGAGTGTTCTACACTCCTCTGCCTACCTCTTCGGGGATAACAGGCGTGATGTTACGTTTCTTTTACGTATCTACTTGATACTGTTTGGAATTCAAACTCCGTTCGGGTTTGTCTTGTCTGAATTTTTTATATATATTATTTTTTACAGTTGTTACATAATCGTAAATTACTGTTGATATTTACTTAAATAATTTATTTTATGTCCTACATCTGCAATAAAATATTTCACGCCCTACTCCACTCTCTCTAGAAGTAAAATAAAGGATTACGTACATCAACCCTAAATCCGAACTACCTCTCTGACAAACTTCATCAACACAGGTACAGCTTTTAACATAAAAATGTAACGGCCAAAAAGACTTTCCCAATTATAATAAATTATTCACATAGATCGTTTAATGTGTGATTTTTTATTTATAACAAGTTGAACGCATGACTTAAAAATGAGTGTACGCATTATCATAAGGAAAACATTTGGGCTTGCAGAGCATCGTGTCGGCGCGGAGGCGGAACCGCCAGCGTGTGAAGCCCGGTTACTGAACGGCGAGCTGTGGAGACGCTTCCACGACATCGGCACCGAAATGATCATCACCAAGGGTGGACGGTGCGTAGTCGCTGTTTATTTATTCCCTTATTCATTACAATGTATTCAGTAAGCGTTCCATATTTGCCTTTGTATGTGAAATTTCTGTATGTCGGTAGAGTAACGTCATAACAGCGACGACTTAACATTGCAGTTTCGCGTGTATTTATTTGTAAAAAAGAACTCTGCATTTTATGTCCCATGAGGAATTTTGTAGACGAGGAGTACCATGCAAGTGAATTGCATTGCAGAACTAACTAGTGCACATCTGTACAAAACATGTACAGTAACATTTAATAGAAAACAAATTAATAATTGTTAGGTTTGGGTCATCAACGTCTCACTGTTGGACGTGTAGCTGTTTTGTGGACGTCTATCCGTGAAAATCTTGGAGAATTTGTAACAATTTCCATCATCACCCTATAGAACTCCACTGCTGGACAAAGGTCTTCCTTAGGCGGTTATGCCCATAATCCCCACGCCGAGCATGCTGGTTGGGGATCGCAGAACACAACGTTTTACACTTTTCGAAATAATTTTATTCGATAATATTCACCAAGAAACGAAGCAGAGGTGAAAAATTATACAGTGATTTTTCTTTCTCTATTTACCACCTAGGAAGTGTCTATACATTCTTGCCTTGAAGAATCTTGATCCTAGCGCTAGGCGTTGGTTTGTAGGAAACGATATGTTGTTCAATAAATACTACGTGGGAATGAAGGAAAAAGTGCCAAGACCAATCGATTCCGGTCACATAATGACGTACCATTTCTTGTTAAAGACTTTAACAAGTCGATACGCGGACGCCGTTATTACTTGCGATCAACATTGTAGTCAGTCCAGTATTTACGTAGTTCTTTGAGTTTAGCTTCTTTATTAAAACAACAAACGAAATTAAACAATAATTATTGAGATAATTCCCGTTATGTTTTCCAAACACATTTTAATATCAATAAATGTTTAACAGACAATAAAAAAATATACATAACCTCAAGCAATAATACTATTATTGTTTTATATCGTCACGCGAAGTCCTGTCGAGCTAGGCAAAGAACAATGGTGCAGAAGCATACGTACTTATGACATTAAATGTATTGCTGGAGAAGCTATTACTGTTTATACACGAGTAGCAAGATGTCCAGTCGCGGGTATCTGAGTTCAACTCGAACTATCGCCCTCAGCAATAAAAATGTTAATGTTATTAATGTGGCAATTTTATGACGCGAATGCATCGTTACATTTATGACGCTAAGTTTCGGTCGTAAAATTGAATAGGGTCACTGGTCAGCGCGTCGTATTTTTGGTTGATATGTATTTAAGTCAAATTTTCGATATTACGCCCGGAAAAAACATTCGATTACCTCAGGGGAGGTTTATATCCTGCAGTGGACGAAATCCGTGAACAGATAGCGGACGAGAAACAAATATTCGTTAATTTGCCAGAGTAAATTTGTCTATAAAAGAAATATTTTTATCATTTAAATTCCATTTCCTAAATATTATGAATTTGGGCATTATTTTTGACCAGTTTGAGATAAGTATATATAAATTTCAATAATTCATTAATTGAGGGACCTCACTCATACACCGTTATCAAAGCTATTTTCATGTACTTATATTTAGTACCCCTTTAATGTGCCTAAATGTAGAGTGAATCTTTAATCGTCATTAATTACTGTTTAATCGAAATTAATTAAAATGTTTTGATATAACTGATATCAATTGCAATTATCGCTTAGTGATACTACTCTTGATGAATTACGCCGTGAAAATTATAATTTACAGAATTATCTGCAATAAAGATTAAAATATATGCTGTGATAGCTTAATGGTTCGGAATTCAGCCGGGGATCACAACCGGGGCGCCACTTTTTGCGTTGCGTTTTTAACATTAAATATCATTTGCCGTAACAATGGAGGAAAACATCGTCAGAAAACCTATATACCTTAGTGTTTACCACAGTAAAGCATGTGGATTCGGTTTACAAACTCCAGCTCTTGGCCAGCTTGACAGACTGTAGTTATTTGTCTGCGAGGCGACCCATTCCAATAACGAATGATAGAAATGGCCGAGGAGAACGAAGAAGCAAAATTATTGTAAGTATATGTAATTCGTACTGATCTAATACAATGTTAATCTTTTCACGAACAACGGTCGCAAAAACGTAACAGTTAATTAAAAGAAGCAGCTGTTGCAATGTCAGCTCACAATTAGGAAAGCACGTTGCTCACTTGCCATAAATTTCTAAATAACAACAAAAACCTAACCAAAACCCATTAGGGCTGCCGAATCTGACGCGGGGCTTGTTAACGGATAATTTGGGAGTCCGGCCTGGACCTCCATCATAGACGAAACAAACAGCTGCCTCGACGGCAATTTGTGCATTTCTCTAAATGGCCGAGCACAAATTACACCTTATTATAAGCTTGTTTGCTTTACGACGGTACCCCTTCAATTATTTTTTTTCGTCATCGATAATGTGAAACGGGCAGTGAAGAAATTACACAGTCGTCGCGATCTCGGCGCCTCCGACGTTTCCTGCGCGGGCGCAGAGCCGGCGGCCCACCGCGCGAGGCCCCGCGCCCGTCATTATGTATTCATCGCGTTATTAGTGGATGGCAGCCCTGGCCGCGCCCAGCCCAAAGAAAGTCCGAACGATAACGAGCGACGCGTCCAAACGAATTAAAATGAAAATATTCCGCAATTAATGGACGATAATTGGCGTTCGAGCCGTTCGTGTCGTCGACCACACTGTTATTAAAAATGACCGGAAAAACGGGACGGTTTTCGCAAGCGGATGGCTGGCGTGCGCGCGTCCTGTCGCGCCGCGCTCGCGCCGTCGCCTTCTGCGCGCACGGCATACTTCTGTGTTCGCGGATAATTAGCCCGGCTCATCTGTGCCGCTGTCATCTCTTACACGTTTTTTTACCCGCGGCTGCTGCTGCAGACCACCGCGCAGCCAGTCAGCGTTCCGATAATTTACCGCTTTATCCGGCGGTTGGTGAATCTCGTTAACCGCCCGCGCCCGACTACAGGTCACTTTTGTTTGTTTTGGATTAATGATGCCGCGCGGGAGAAGCCGGGGGCGCGCCGGCGCCGGCCCTGGCGCCATACAAATCGAAATGGGTCAAAATATTTAATTTATTTGTGTTATTGAATGCTAGTTGCGGTCCCGTGTTTCGGTAATTGAGTCATTGTATCGTGGTCACTCGTGTGCTTACATGCTTTAAATTAAGTCGAACCTGAGAGCTTTTAGTGTCTTGTTCAAACACATTCATCGCGAAGCGTTCGTAGAGTAGGGCTCAAGTTGTCGAGTAAAATGAAAGCGCAAACAGCTATAGATTTGGGCGGTTCGTTTGTGCGAACGACTCCAGGCGGCGAGTATAGCTATGTTGGGGCAGTGTTAACACCTGTTGCTCGGCCGCCATGCGCTTACTCTATGTATTAAATTCGGGTTCCGCTGCCTCGCTCTTCCCACAACTTTTCCAACTGTGCGTTTCGTAAACACGTTGGATAAACACGACGCACACCAATCCACTATCTACTTAGTAAATGCCCACACGCCTGTCTAAACATCGATCTGGTTTTTGTTTATATTGTAGTGTAATTTTTGCATAATGCATTTAGAGTTGAAAATAAGAAATATTTGATTGTTAAGGTTATTATTAAAAAGTTAAACGTTAAAGCAACAAATAAAGGTCACAAAATATACACATTCCATATGTTCGCTGTCTCATGACATCATAGTAACCCTTAACAATAGTCAAACAAACAAACACTGGTTAAAATAGAGTAGGTCATTTGTTTTTTCTCAAAATTGAAATATGACAAATGGGCGAGGCGCGCCGGCGCAGATCGCTCGCGTGTCGTCGCGCGGACCTCCCGCCATTTTAAAAACAAACAGACAACACAAAAACTCGTTATTTATTCTCATGTTATTCCAAGAGAAGGGCGCGCCCGAATTCGCTTGAAAAAATCATAAGTTATAATTAAAAACGTCCGAGGTCGTGGCTCGTGTGTTCTGAATGCTCGTACTCTCGCCGGCGACGCAGGATCCGCAGGATCGCCAACTTCGACGTTGCGATGGTCAATCACGTAAATTAATATCGCCAGCGATGGGACATTTAGTAGATTGTAGATAGTGATGCGATCGTATCTCCGATCTAGTATCCACGAATTCACGCACAGTCGCTGGTAGAGTCGATCAGGCGCTTGTTTTAACAGAAATACCGATTAATTGATTCGATCTGTGTCGTAATTAAAATGGGTGATTAGAGCGCGGAGACCGGCGCCGGCGCCTCAAAGCGTCTCCGCCAACATTCCTTTTGTTTTACCACGGGTCGTTTGTCGCCTGCGTGGTGCGTGGGTCGCAGCCGTCCCGCTCGCGCGCGCGGGCCGTCGGCGCGGTGCGAGCGGGAGCGGTGCGGGCGCCGACCTCCTGCAGCGCCGCCGGCCGCCCGCCGCGCGCCCCGCCCAGCGCTCGCAGCACTAATAATCAGATTATGACAGCCGCGTCTCAAACTCTCCGTATCGGCTCCACTCGTCACTCTTCAATGTCTCCTGAAAACGTGACGTTCGAACTTCACTTACCTGATCGGTTCCACGCTGGAGATCCAGATATATCACTTTGCTTCACTTCTACACGCGCCGCAGCTAGACATAATTACAATACAATTGCTGTTTATAATCTCATACATCTATACATTCTGACGTCTGGTTAAAATAAGTAGGTTATTGAAAAAATAAATGATGTCTCAACGTTTAAAAGCATCCAGATGTTTTATTAAAAATTACAAGGATATTACGAATTAAACTAATTAAAACGAGCAGAAAATAAAGCTACGTATATTTCGGAAGTACAATTCTACTTAAGTTATTTCGTAACACATAAATAATAACTTTGATAACTCTTTATGTCTTGTTAAATAAACCCGCTGTAGTTAACAGACGCGTGTAATTTATTAACTTACGTGCTCAACTTATGAAGTCATTTTTATCGAGTTGCAAATTGCTTCATTGTTATCTAACATTTTTAAAAGGCAAGATACGAAAAACAAAACTCAATATGGCTTCACGCATTACAGTAAATCTGTAATATCCGTAAAGCCAAGTTGTTTGTACGACTACAAATTGATATCGAAAACGTTTAGCGTAATAAAGGCTTAGATGACGTTAGATTTTTGTCGTTGTGAGAAATGTAGTGAAGTCATTGTACGTAATGGGTAATTCCGGAGTGATGGTCTGAAGGGACCCGGAATCTGAAGCACGCGCCGAGCGACCGTCGCCACCGAACGATCACATCGTTAATATCTCTCGAACCTTCGTACTACGCCCTTTCTATCCGCGCTTTACAATTCCCCACTTACAAGCATTGCTTGTATAAAATTTTATTGAAACCCAGCAATGGAAAGCGCCGAGGAAGATGTTCTATGCTATTGGCGTCGTCATTCAAACCGCAGCGTCATCGCTGGCTCCCGCGCCTTTTAGCTCTAAAACAATCGGTTACAAAAAAAATACTACACTAAAGCAATAAATTGAATTTGGAATACAGAAAAAAAACGCGGTTCGCGTCATCGTCGTGCGGCGTATGATTCGTTTTTTGCCCGACGACAGCCGCAGCGGGCCTGATGATAATTTCTCATTAGGTTATAAAATTTTTGTCGGTTGAAACGTCGTAAATTCCTCGAATAATTTAGGGAAGAAAGTGGTCGTGTTGGTGTTTTGTTTTTATGGCGCCAACGAGCAGCCGGGGTTAGATCGGTATCTCCCGATACAAGCGTTTAACCCATGTTACGTGGAACTCGGGAATTATTCTCACGGACTCCGACTCGGTTCGCTAACAACTTGTTATATGGAACGACACAGCTCACATTTTTCGAAGTATTTGAACTCATTTTACAATTCGATTTTAGTCAATATTTAATTAAATTTGAACATTTCATTATGGGGTACACATTCGGAAAGTGATATGGAAAATCTGCTGTTTCAGTAACTTTAGGTTATAGGATATTAGGGAAATATCAAAACGTAAAGCATATATAAAGCTGTCTTACTGCGAGACGACAACGCCAAGAATCCAAGCCATTGAAACGAGACACTCATAAACGTCTTAGATCGTACGTGTTCATAATTTTGAGTACGCTTCCAAGGAACATCTCCTGGAAATGTTGATCATTACGCCCTGGGAGCAAAGGGTGCGTCCATCTTATCTTATTATTAACATTTTTAACATACGTGCCCATAATCCGTGACAAATTCATGTCGTCTCCAGAAATTTGTTATATTTCACGCACTAAGACACCCAGCAAGTTTTTTGATTCTAGGCATTTCATTTATTCAGAGCAAATCTAATCATCGTAATCTGTATTTGATGATCAGAAAGCGACAGGAAGTATAAATGAAGGAAGTCACAAAAATAACACTACTTATTCATATAAATATGGCATGGTTAAATAGCTACGACGCTTCCTTGTATCTACTTATTAAAACACATCTAACAAAGATTGTTGATAATTTAATACATATCTATTCAAATTCGTTAAGCTTCGATTACGTTAAAAAGCATATTACTCGATTGCAAATTACATGCAAGACATAGACGTTGGGAGTTATAGGCTTAAAACTATAAGTTATATATTAACATAAGTGCTTATTTTAAAAGATGCAGTGGCACATCTATGGAGTTTCTTTCGCCTCTACTTCTCCATAGCGATGTATTTTCCGAAGCGGTAGTAGTTTCATTTTTATGTGCAAAGAGTGTTCTAGTGAACCAATTTTGAATAAATGACATTTTAATTTATCTAATTTGAATAATCTAGAAACTAAAAGTTTTAAAGCCAAGAAAACTTCATAATGTAAAATATTAACAATCTATAATGTTCACATTCTCAGTAGGTGAAATTTTTGTTAAATGACAAAACGTACGAGAATTGCTTTGGTCTACTCGTAAATATTGAACACTGCTGAAAAAATGTACTTACCGCACAATATATGTCCAAATTTTTGTTTGCTATTTTTCAGTAATCCTCCCGAATACGAATCGTAACGTGTAATCGTTACACCAAAGTTCTGTAAGCGTACCCTGTGAGCATTTAAGCGCATGAGACAAGCGGCGGATAAGATCAGCCGAGCGGCCACAATACTATGTAAATGTGCTCTGGCGCCGCTCTATATCATACCCGAATCATTCGAATGCCTCGGAATGCTGATTGTTTTAACATATCTGATGGTAGCTACTTGAATGGTTATATTGTTGGAATCGGGGATTACGACACATGCCGTTCAGGTGACTTCTTCACGTCCAGTCACGCCAACACATTAAAAAAATTAAGATGATATGAATTAAATGTAAACATTGTTTCATACATTGAAATTCATTTTTCATGTATTCGCAGATACAAACGTATCAATATAGAATTATCGCGAATAAACAAAATCATGACACGCGAACAAACAAAATCATGAAACAAAAGGATACTACGAATAGATAAATAAGTTATATCGAGAGCCTGAGACCTACACGCGTAACAGAAAGCTATTGAAAACCGTCCATCTAAGCGTGTGTATAATGGACACTGTGATAGCGCGGCCAAGTGGGTGGGGAGAGCCACCCGCGCGTGCGCAGATAACATCGCGCGACGTCGCCCGCGCATCGCGACATCACGCCGCGATGTAATCTACCCGCTACCGAAACCATTTGCCACGGACTCTGTACACCACTACACATAGCACGCCATTAACGACCTTATGCCACTGTAACACTGTCCACACCGTTCCAGTATCACTCTCCACGGTATACGTATACATTGCTAGATGGGTGTGCCAGGGTGCAACTGGTGGCACGATTCTCTAATAAAAGTGTCGCTTTGGTGTCATTGAAGCCCACTCGTTACCGAGCTTGTGAGAACAAGCCAACTAACTATCGCGATGGATATCTTCGCTGCATACAAAATTCGACTGTGTGTTTCGAGAAAAGTATAATTTTGAGTAGATGCGTTTTACATACCTGTTAATTGCACAGAAAGCGCCTGTATTTCTGACGCTGATGTTGATGAAGTATATATAGTAAAAACAATTAGTATAAGTATTGGCTAGCTAAGACCCAACTGCCTCCATTAATCTATAGTGAACCTACAAACTGCAAGCTCCAAAGAATTTAGGTTCCAAACAGAATCGACCCGTACGCGGCAGTGGGTCGTTAATTTGTTACAGACTGTACATACTCGTACGATCCACGTGAGATGTATTTGTATTCGAAACGTAAACACAAACGGTTCAGTCTTAATTAACTCAAACGTTACATGTTGCGTTATCAAGAGGCAACGTCTAATGATCGCTAAATTGAAACACGAAACCAACGTGAACCCATGCAATTAGATAGTACCTAACCTGTAAGAGAATTCCCCATACGTATCTACTTGTGATGCGTATTTGTGTAGTCTGTCTAATTACAGCGTTAATTGGAGGGACAAGATTATACTCAATTTTGATTTAACACTATAGAATAAAATAAGTTCAATTTCATATAAATAACATATGAATAAGAGATAATGTACGTACATGTAATTTCAAAAGAATAAAAATTGAACTTAGTAAGGACGACGTGTGTTATACTCGAAGAGGTAGGGAGAGGAGTGTAGTGTACTCCTACGTTTCACCGGTTATGTTTATGTCCCATTATGGATTAAGTCGTTAATCTATTACTATACATCGGGCACAAGTCCAGTCCCTACTAGAAATTTTTACAAGTATAAAATCTAACTTAGACAAATTCAAATACATAGATTGGACCCGAGATTTGAGCTCTGAAGCTCTGTTAGTCACTCACATTTTCAATTATTCGAGTAACGAGGCAGTTAATAGCTATTATTTATGATTTGTACAAATGTAAAAAATGCATGTTTATCCTAAGTCATACCATGTAATATTATCTTATTCAGGTAATAATGTTTGAATATTTACCAAGTGTTCCTTAAATATAGAGGTAGCTAAGAAGCAAATATTTCTTATTTTTCCAAACATTCACTTCGGATATAATTTCCATTGGAATACGACAATCATATTTCAAAGGGGCAGCGTATTATCATCAACTTATTTATTCTAGTATCATTGACGCAACACTAGCCTTTTATGCTTCTGCAGTAAATCCAAGCAGTCACGGGAATGTAGTAGGTCAACTCACTTCGCTTCTTTTGTTCTACTTTACGGATATTACAATGAAATTACCGGCCTACATTATAAGTTTTTCAACCGCCCTAGAAACTTTCTAATAATTTCATTTATTATAAAACCATTAACTAAATTTTTAAAATATCCTAGTAGCAAAAAAACATACCTACAAGTTTCGTGTCGATCTCTCTAAACGTTATTTACATCACAAATAATTCACTATTCCTTCAACCCATCACGTCTAAAGATACTTCGTCGTACAGTACACAAAATCTTCATAACGATCACGTGTAGTGTAACGTGCGTGTATTAAAATGAGTTTTAGAACGCAGATGTCACACTCACGAGCTGTGACATTCAGATCCACAGATGCGGGATGTGACAGCGTCACGAGGCACTTCTGTGAAATATGTAACAACGGTTCAATGTCAATAGCGCTGTGATGTCGCAACTGTAATTGCGGTGACGAGCGCGGCGCGTTTGACTCCGACACATCGCGGCCTTGGCGCGATTCCTGGTACCATCCGTGCCCGTTGTTGAAGCGTTCAGCGGAATTTACTTAAGCTCAACTCGCAACTACTCGCGTTAACGTATCAACCTTTGATATCCTGTAATTGTTATGCGGAAACATTCTCGTCATTCTTACTTTATGTATGTTACGTACGAAAGACTTTTGCTTTTATTTAATTAAGTCTTCGTTGTTTATCGTTAAAAAATAAAAAGGATCACGTAACTCTTTTTTTTTGTTTCTCTTTTCTCGACGCTTGCTCATATATAAATACTGAATTTGTAAGATCTCTGTAAATTTAAAGTAATACCTTTTGAGATTAAGGGAAAGTTAAGTCTACAATTGGAAAGTTAGTAGGTACTAATATTACAGATATTAAATGATTCAGAAAGCTTAGCAATTTCAAAGCATTGTTAAAGCAACGTAAATTTAGTGTTTTTATAAAAAAAATATTTTATTACAGATTTATGCGTATTCGACCGCAATATTGCCGGGGTCCATTGGCCCGCCCAAACCAGAATTCATTTTGCAATCACGCATCAACGTCAATATTTCTGATTTATAGACACGGAAAGCGATATACAGTTGATGGGGTCGTCGTTGGCTGATGACTTACGCCACACACTCAGAATTAATATCAATTAACACAACACTGGCTTAATTGTGAATCGGGTGCGGCTCGCGTGCGGCGGCCCCTTTGTCGGCATCACTGTGCCTCTCCCTCCTGCGACTTTAATTCGCGACCGTATCTCTCCCTTTCGCTTCTTCGAACGGCTTCCTAAAATATAGGCGCCATTCAATACCAGCCGCTGGCCGTTCAATTATCAACTCTAAATGTTGCACCATAGACTGCAGATTAGTAAGCTCGTTTGCAAGAGCTAAGTTCTAGCGATCGCGGCACCACGGTAGGACGAGCGAAGTTCCTGTGCGTGATGGATTGCCTCTTGTTCGTCTGTGATTAGTGTTAGTGCAAACGCTTTCATTGCGTTCTGCTTTGTGAAAATTAACCACATCCGAAACCGTTGCATTTTGTAGAGTGGCGTGGTAAAGGCGTGGTCTAATTTTGTCACGTTCTGCCCCTTAGGACACCTGCATAGTATGATGAATAATTAACGGTTGTTTTAAGTTGTAAAATCTATACTTACTTAAATAATAGACGCACGACATATCATATATCACACACCAGTGTGAGGACGTAACAAGGATAAACGCTCGAAGGATGATGACGACGACATATCATTTATGCCCATAATATTTTGTTTAATTATAGGTATATAGTGAATAAAAATTATTTACTTTTTCAAATATTACATTTCTGTATAGCAAAAAGCACATATTTTTTTTTGTCACACTTTCATTATTACTTTTGACAACTTAAAATCTATATATTAATACGTGATACAAAAACTTTGGATCCCTTTTTACGAAAATTGCGCGGACGCAGGAGCATAAAATTTGGCACACTTATAGTTTATGTGTAGGAGAAGTGCAG
>DWDU01003266.1:0-11767 GCA_018245575.1 Jemadia suekentonmiller
CTGGTGAAACGTGGGAGTGTTCTACACTCCTCTGCCTACCTCTTCGGGGATTACAGGCGTGATGTTACGTATATAAACAATATCGTAGAGCATACGAACGAATTACATTGTGATATCTATTGTGAAAGGAGAACAAAATGGATTGTCAAGCAAATCATGCTGTATTCAAGAAATTCATTGAATTATAATTTTGTGAAGACATAAAAGATTATGCTCATAAATGTTACTTAATACCGACGTATGATGTCTATGTAAATACCATTTAGGATTAAATAAGTAAATATTACACTTATGCAATCTGCTAAAATTTATAAATAACTAGCTGGAAGTAAAAAACTATCTACAATGAAAACTAGCGTTTTATTATTTTCACAGAAAGCACAACATTCATGACTCGACGGTTACCTGTATATTAAAAACGAAAAATATCGAAATGTCACCTGTTAAAAGTCATTGCTTTGTTCTTTTTTTTAAGTTTTATTCGATATTTTACGATAGTAAGTTACTCTTTAGCGAATTATATATAATGATAGAAACCGATGAAACAATATGTATAGAACTTAAATAAAAGTGTAAAAAAAAATGAATATAATAAACATAACGTTATTGGACTAGTTATTTAAAACAAGGGTCATAATGTTGGGGTAGTAGGTAGGGTTCCAGGTTCGATTCCGGGCATATGAATTATGAAATTTCATATTTTCTATTATGTAATGTAATAAAGACAACATATGTTGAGGTTATGGATGTGTGCTTTAATATTCAAATTATTTTAGGCAATTACTCGTATGTCATAACAAATCCTTATGTAGGAGCAAGTGTATGGCGTTAATTATTATTACCTGTGATTGATAAGAAACAACCAAATAATTAGTACCTAGAAAACTTAATGTTAAACAATATATCTCGTCTGTAAATGAATATACAAATAAAAGAGTGGCAGCCTTTGGATAGGTGACACAATCGATTTTGATAAGAAGTGCTAGGGAAGCGGATTTAAGCTTCCAACTCCGGAAATCCGGGGCCTGACACGTACCTCTGACTGTACAAAAATTTCGTTAGGAATAACAATGAAGACAATGTCTTAATGTTTCGCGTTGGCTGCTATCTCACCTGATGGAAAGCGAGATACAGAGTAGCATTTAGCACGCTTTCCTATAAAATGCCTATTCACTCTTATCCAGGTCTTATAAAAAAATTTGGCGATATTGCTCAAAAACTTTCTACTCTGCTCAAAAACCTATCTTTTAGCAAATACTAACTGCTTAAACGTGCACCCACTGGTTAACGTTTCTATTCTGTGTGAGGACACGTGTTCAAAAGCGAAATGATGAAAGATTTGATGATGATAATATTAAGCAACTTGGAAATATGCAGCGCTCAATGACGTCTTTAATATCACCTAATAATAGCCAGCGAGCTCGATTGGCAATACTTAACTCCGTGCTCACTCCAAATCTACTGTACGGTAGCGAGAGTTGGTTATGTAAGAAAGGGGATGAAAGTAGAATAAACGCGGTCGAGATGAGGTCGTTGCGTCGCATCTGTAGCTTGACACTTGCCGACCGTGTTCGGAATTATGACGTAAAGAAGATGCTTTTTATGTAAGGGAGTATTGGTGTAAAAATGAGGAACGGCATGCTCCGTTGGTTCGAATATGTGGAGATAATGACCGATGAAATAATGACGAAGCAGATATACAAAGCGAACGTTGATGGACGCAGGTGCCGAGCGAGGCTAAGACTCAACTATCTTGATCAAATAGGCCAGATACTAGCTGATGGGGGAGTCAGTAGTCTCCAAAACCGGCGTGCATGTATGAACAGAGATATGAATTTGAAGGAGGCGCGACAGGTCTGTAAGGATAGAGATATTTGGCATTCAGTGCTCTCTACCTATCCCTTAAGGAACCCGGGGTCAAGATATGTACATATGTATGTGTACCTAATAAACGGGGTTCGGACATCAGTATGTAAGCGAACAATGGCGTGGTAATACAAGACGAGCCACATCTCGTCCATTACATTGTTGTTTTGAATGTTCTATTTTGTTATGGTTTGTATATTATTGTAGGTATCGTCACGACAGGTCTCTCATTGGGTAGGCAAAACACACCGAAGAACAGATATCTCTATCTTTGTTGATCAACTAAAGTTTTTGATTTTATTGCATCATCATTATATCGATCATCATATGGATTTTATCATTATAGGATCATAATTTTATTGCATCCTAGAGTACATACCGTCTATATTCAATGTTTCTTAATTACTGATTTAATAGTGTCACAATCAATATAATTTTAATAATTTATATACTATAGGCTAGATTTGCGTACACCTTGGAATCCTAATTATAAATTTTGTTTATTACACTTCCAGCTTCAATTATTTTACTGCTAGATACATCTGTTTCTGATGGTATCCTTATCGCATGATTATGTAGTCTATACTCATCAGTTTGATCAGATAAGGCTAGAATGTCTAAAGCATAAGAGCTAACACTACACAAAGAAACAAAAAAAACATAGTTATGAAACAGTCAGCCAAATGCTTAAAAAACTATAAATGTTGACTACTTTAACCTATAAAGTTATTCTTCATTATAAGTTACCCTTAAATTAAATTAATTCAAATGATTCGTATCGCTTAGTAATCACTCGTGAGCCGCTTAATTACTGTGGCGGTAAACTGCGAGAGATCAATTGCTGACGATCAATTCACACAGGCCCAGTTTAAATTAAATACATTAAATACGCATGTACCCGGTAGATAATATGTTTTAGAATCGTAGAGAAGGATAATACAGCACGATTTACGTACAAATTAAAGTAGAAACAATATAAAAAGTGAACAATTTTTTTTGCTGTCATTCCTGCCACTAACAAGAACAGACTCGGTCGACATTTCTAGTTACGATTCACCTATTGTTACTGAATAGCTGTTTGACGTAGAGTGCAACAATAAAACAGTACACGTTTAAATTTAGTAGTGTTCAGAGCCAAAAATGAGCAGTGCCAATACAATTGCAAATAGAACACCAGTAACATTTTACTCGGGACCGTAGTGGAATTAATAAAAGTAATAACGAATTATGTAGAAAGTATCTTTTCAATATTATTGTGTTTCCTTGTAAAAAAAGTGTATATAAGTTATTATTAAAGATATGTAAAGGATTTCATTTATTTTTATCAGTACCCTTAAAAACCCTCGGGAAGAGTCTATTAATTCTTGTACTAAAGGCCCTGGCCGTTAAAAGCCCTGGCCGCCGACTCGCAGCTGCGTAGGCGGTGCTAAAAGCTATGCTTTGCAATCCCCAACCCATATTCCTAGTGTGGGGATTACGGGCATAAATCTACTTTAAGGAGGCTTAAATCCAGCCGTGCACTGGCATTTGCATTAATACGAAAAATAGTAAGCATTTTCTACTTTGACGCCATTTCTAGCATGTATGGTTACGATATTAACCATATTTATTCTAACTTCGTGACAATACAAAGAAGCGAGTGACGTGTAAAAGACATTGTTTTCTACAGAGTTGTACAAGTTTCGTTTTGGTGAATGACCGTTTCTGAGCTAAGGTAAATATTATAAAATGTTTAATTAAATACTTCACAGAATTATTATGGTTACCATTTGGTTGTTCTAATTTTTCTAAAAATTTATTTGTAAATTCTTTAAAAAGGGTGTTTTTACTGCAAAGCTGTATATAAATATGCATTAGTCAACTACGTGTACTAGACAAATTATTTGATAAAACACAGCAATTTGCTGGAGATAGATATATAGATAGTAACGCGTTATTTTCACGTAACGATGTTGTTGTTACGACCATTGTTAAACACCTGTTATATTTCGGGGCCGTGTTTCAACAACACACAACGAAAATACTCTGCAGTTTGATAACAATTAATTACGTTCGTTGTGTTAAATCTTTATGTAATTATGTTGGTATTTGAAATTATGTGTTATTTTTGAAAATATCCGTCGTTATTATTGCACTATCATGTCAAGTCCTTTACCTAGTAAACAGGAAGCATGTAAACTTAACTTCACACCTGTGAATCCCCAAGAGGTAGGCGGAGAAGTGTAGTACAATCGCACATATCACCAGTTACATTCACCTCCCACTACGGAAAAATAGGGTGGACAGGTTGGGTACAAATCCTGAGTTAGAGACAGTACTGAAAATTTTAAATAGACATTGCGACTAATCCTTTCACCATGATGACTCATCGCTCACGATCAGCAGTCGACTCGACGAAGAAGAACAGGTAAAAAATCCATTAGTACCCGATCGGGATGAAAGCTCGGCACCTCTACATCGGCAGTCGCGCTCGCAACCATTAGACCAAAGAGGCAATAAGTTACAAAGAATAATTCTCGATAAAAGTGATCTATGACATCCATCTATCAGTCTTTAAAAGTCCACTGTTAGACATAGACCGTCCCTAACTGACGCTACTTTATCCTATTCCGGGCAGTTGAATCCGGCTGCATCAAGCTGTATTTTTAAAGACGCCAGATTATCTGAAAGAATAATATACGCACAAGATTTAATTGACTTTTATATGCATAATTTTAGATATTGAATAGTGTTTGTAGAACGACAAAAATCAACTATTAAAGAGTACAAGGAAGGGAAACGCCCACGGACCGGGTCATTAAATAAGTCATTGTACAAACTTAAAGGTCTATTTATTGACAGAGTTTACTTATAATAAGTGTAAAATGTGATTAAAAATTAAAGCATTAACTCAGTAACGTACAAAATATGTGTAACTAACATTGGACTGATAACAGTGCAAAATCTATTTACTGCTTAATAAAAATTCCTTGTGTCGCAATTTTGTGGCTGCTTCTCACATCTATCTAATCGAATACATCAAAGATGACTAGTTGGTTAAGAAACTATGCAAAGTTAATGAACTCTACATATAAATAATGAACTACATATAGAGTTCTATTTTTAGCTTCTACTAATAAACTTACCCCAAATAACCTACAATTGTGTATCTACAAGTATCTCTGCAATTGAAAGTTTGCAAGTGTGAAAGTAATTTTATTGTAGCTCTATGATGTAGAGCTGTTTACTATATGACGAGACATCGTTAAAAAATTAAATTTCACATCAACTAAATTATATCATAATCCCTGAAGTAAATTTCAACAGAGACATTTATGCATAGATTTTCGGACTAAAATTCGTTATGAATAAAATAGTTAAAATCCTATCATTGTATAGAGAATTTCTGTATAAACTTTATAATTTCTCATGTATATTCATTGTGGTTTTAAGCTTCGTGTAATATGAGTAATTGAGTTCCCTTCAATCTATGAAGCACCTCAATTTGTATTCGTTCAACATATCAGCTATGTCCCGGTTATCTCAATTATATTTATATCGTATTTCCCGATCCCGCGGGATTATCCCAAAATTCCATACTTAGCAGTTGCCCCCATAACCAGAGACAAATACATACATACGTATGTATGTGTGTACAGTACGCAGAGGTCATAATTGGATTCCTCTTGATATATATGCTGCTGGTATTATTATGAAATTCCAATGTTTTATTTCTTTCGTATTTCGAAGCGTTTTAGCACTTTATAGGCAACAAATAAAGAAAATCCGTAAATGCGTACTGACTATTTTTTTTACACTGTTTTGTTATATACGAGTACATAGTGTTTTAGGTTTATACACGTAATGGGGTCTTCCTCATCTCGTCCTTACGAGATCTCCTGATACACAAAATTATAATGCGTTTGATATTAGTTTATAAATACATTGTGACTTTGTGAAATTAATAAATAATATGTTTATAGGTATTCATAACTGTGTGTCATTAAATTTATTTCTTTAAACTTTCTGCCTGGTTGGTCGTGTTGGTTGCAAGTGCGACTGCCGATCGGGAGGTCTTGGGTTCGATTCCCGGGTCGGGCACTACTAAATTTTCTAATTTTGATTTTCTAGTAGTGGCTCGGAGTCTTGATATGTGCCCGATGCATGGCAATAGGCTCACCACCTATTTCATAGTGGGACGTAAACGTAACTGGTGAAACGTGGAAATGTTCTGCATTCCTCTGCCTACCTCTTCGGGGATTACAGGCGTGATGTTAAGTTTTTTAATAATAAGCTGTGTAACAATACTACGTCAGCTGCACGTCTTATACATCGCTTAAGTTCATTATCCACGCACCGAAGCGCCGTTGGATCTATGAACAAAGCGATATCAGAACAAAGGTAAACCTGTATGTGGCATATCATTTGAACATACATAGTACCTGCTACATATACTTGACACAAGGTATGTGCGAAGCGAGTCCAAGATTCATTTATCTTGATAAATTGGTGAGATACTAGCTGACGGGGGAGTCCGAGTACTCCGAAGACGGCGTGCATTTATGAAGAGTGTGATGAATACAGTAGAAGTCCGCCCGGTCTGTGAGGATAGAGATATTTAACGGTCGGTGCTCTCTGCATACTCCATGAGAGACCTGGCATAAAGATATGCACATTTATGTACCTATATATAATATTTAAAATCTTTTTCAAAGTATTAAACGGTTTGTTTATTCGTGTATCGCGCAAAATATAAGAAATCCATATTAACGAAATTCAGTATGGCGCTGAATTATTAAGGTCAAGATAGCCGATACTTTTTACGGCTCGAAAATATCTCATTTCTACGGGAGCGTACATAACGCCGGCAACTAGTCGTAAATGTCGTATCCACATGTACATACATATCAACGATCTGGTTATTAAACTATTTTAGGAACGTACGACTTGAAAATACTAAATAAATATTTTCTAATTATAATTTGTAAATAAGAAATGTCCAAATAAAAAATTTTTCGTAAACGGTTTTTTCTTTTTGTAACAAACTAAGAAATACAAGGGCGTTCACTTCTAATGTTATTAATTTCCAGTCAACATGGGTAATGGACAGAGCATACGGTAGGTGCATAATATAAGAATGTCAAACATAGTTATATAACCAGAAATACATACAATAAGTCTATATAAGTAATACACAGTACATAAAAATATACTCAGTACATACAAATACATACAATACATTCAAATATCATCCATCCATACAACTACAAACAATATAATACACAAATGCCGCATTATACAGCTGCTTGATTACAGTAGAGGCTGTGATGATCTAAGAAAAGGATTAATGGTTTTGATCTGCTTTGTCGTACATTTATGACATAACCATGGACCGAGTCAACCTTCGGATCTCGTAGTTTCATGCATGCAGGTGGTCTCATGAGATCTCAGACCTTCATTACAACTGCGTGGATGCGAGACACCGACATACCAAATATCGTACGATGCAATAATAAAACCTCCATGAGTTAAATCAAAGCGCATGAGACAGCAGCTCCTGTAGATGGATGTGGATGTCGATGTGGATGCATAAGATAGGCATTACGCATATTTTGGAGCTACTTTTCGAAGCTTTGTGATGCCTATCCAAAGTCTGCGATGATCGCACCACAATGGATTACTGTTAATATAAAATTTGATACAAGCAAAGCTGTTGAGTAACCTCCCGGATTTCGTACATACGAGTAGGTATACCGCTGTTTTTGTCCTTCAAAGAGTAAACAAACACATGGTAACGAACTGTTCAAACTTTTGTCATGATTTATATTGATATGTTAAAATACGACTGTCCCTGTATTTCTGGTAATGAAATACTGACTAACAAAGTACAACTAGAAATGGGATGAATTAAAATTGAAGGCACTGAAATACTTACTCCCTACACATATTAAATAACAAGACACAAATATTCTACATTCTACATCCCTCTGCCTACCTCTTCGGGGATTACAGGCGTGAATTTATGTTTTTTTACACAAATATACCGTCTGATATTATTCTAAAATGGATAGTGGTAATGAGCCTCGAACAGAACTAGGAATGGAAATGTTAATGTCAATAAGTTGATTAGTCTTAGGCCTTAAAATTTATTACCGCTGCAGTAATTAGATGATGGGTATACGGTACCCGTGTTATTTGTTGTAGGTCACAAATATTTTCTTTTGTCCAGAGAATATTAAATCGTTATATACTTGGCAAATATAAGTTTGTGAAACTTACATTTATAGGTATGTATAAATGTAGATATACTCCCAATACTTTATGCGCATCCCAAATTACTTATATTTTAAGATTAAAAATCATCCGCTGTAATGGTGAAGAAAATCATTGTGAGGAAACCTGCTCACCTCAGAGTTCTTTGTAATGCTCTTTAAGCAGAATTGGGTGGGCTTGGCAGCCGCAAACTTGCTCCGTCTCAAAGGGGACCATTGTCCACCAATAAAACTATGAAAGGTTAGTTAATATCATCGATGATGAGGCCTAATTATTAGTTTAACCGATTTACTAATTAGGTACCCTTTATAATTTGCGAGTCATTCAATTGTGTAACGACATTTTGAAAAATTTACTAAAAGTTACCCAGATTGGTGGCCGGTTCATGGCAACGGCCACTTATTATATGGTGGTACGTAAACGTAACTGTTGAAACGTGAGAGTGTACCGAATTCATCTGACTCCCCCTTCAGAGTTAGCAGGCGTGATGTTACTTTTCTTTTTCTATTTAATTCTCATTATACAGGATTTAAAATCCCATTATCTTTAAATTTGCATGAAGATAAAAGTAACATCACGCCTGTAATCCTCGAAGAGGTAGGCAGAAGAATGTAGAACATTCCCACGTTTCACCAGTTACGTTTACGTAGCACTATGGAATAGGTGGTGAGCCTATTGCGATGCATCGGGCACATATCAATACTCCGAGCCACTACTAGAAAATCTACATTGGAAAATTTTAGTAGTGCCCGACCCGGGAATCAAAACCAGGACCTCCCGATCGGTAGTCGCACTTGCAACCAACACGACCAACGAGGCATTAGAATTTCTAGTAGTGGGTTAAGGTCTAGATTTGTGACCGGTGTAAGGCAATAAACTCCCTAATCCATGGCGTGTCGTAAATGTATAGGTACACTCCTTTGCCTACATCTTCGGTGATTACAGTCGTGATATTACATAACAAATTCCCGCCGTGTTTACTTTACTGTCGTTACTTTACGTTGTTGCTGACGTTACTAACTATGTATATGTCAACGCGTCACATATATGTACATTATGTCATCAAGCGTTATCATAAGCAGGGTAACGTTTCTAATTTTTATTCACGCGATTATATCTATGTGTGTAAGTGTTGGAATACGAGTATATTCAACAATGTGAATATATACACGTGTATTTAGCATTTGCTTCACCGATAAATACCTCACATTACGCACCCAGCGTAATTTGTCAGCGTATTGCGCTTAAGAAATCTGCGTCCGCATAGTTATAGTCGTTTTGACGGACTGTACGATGCAAATAGAATGAACTACAGTCAGAATTACAGGTAATTAAAGGTAAGTGAAATGAAAAATTTTTTCGTACAACAACGGACCGGTAATTTTGCAATTACACAATACGGCATCTGGCACTACGCCAAGGACGGTTTTCTTGCGATGTTTTAATGTTTCCATAAGAAACACTGAATGTATGTGATCTATTATGTATGTGTAACATTGCTGAACTTAATCGTTGGTAGCAACTTAGCAATATACATAATGAAATTAAATAATAATTAACGACGTATTTGATAACTGTTATAACTAACAGAAGAAATAATTTTTTTGTTTATTCGTTTGCATGTAAACCGACTATTTCATTTCAATCACAGAAATATAAGTATATAGACTTCCTACAGAGTAATACGTACTTTTATGTCGTCGCATCGGAGGTCGATTCAATCAATCACAAACCGAAGATATGCCAATTGGAAATTTTGGAATTACTCAAAGTACGCGTATTGTACATTAGGGGTTGTTGCGAAATATGTACGAGTGTTTCATGTGGCTTCGTAAACATCATTTTGACGTATGCGTTGTCGAAAATGAGGACGTTTTATGTCATTTCGTATAATCGATCAAGTGAATATATGACAATCTTTAGACTGCTTCGTTTACTTTAAAAAAGCGTCTGTCGTACGTACAAGCAAATGTACATTAGACATGGCTTTTTGAAATAGTTCAGCAAAAATCATGACAACGATGTGGTAAAGCATTATTTCGTTCTGGCGATTTAAAAATATATCTCAGTTGCTAAGATAAACCGGAAGCTGTTGAACTATGAAGTATTGGATAACTGGTCTTAGAATAGAATCAATTTAATCGTTTCGTGTTTATTGAAGCTCTCGAAATACTGATGGTGTTTAAATTGAAAACAATTCAAAACCTCAGACAATGGCGGCCCTCAAATTTACGACCGTTAGTGGTGTTAGCAAGAGTTTCCCTGGGCTCTAAATCATTAGTTATAGAAAACCGATTATCATTTAATCATTAAGCCCCATTAAGTTCTAAATCTTCAAGTGAAGGTAAAACTTCCGTTACATTTGAATAACTTTTAATATCACATAGAAGACTAATACTTACGACAGGCAATGATGCGTAGTACGTAGTATTTTTAGGTAGGAGAAGAGCAGCTCTGATCTTGCAGTCGCCGTTCTCATTGCACACGCTGTCACAGACCCTCTCCCTGGGATCTTGGCCGCGACAGTTCTGGCTGTACACCGAACCACCCACCAAGATTAACAGCAGCAACACGCCCTTCATTTTATCGATATAGCATCACTATATGGCACATCACTGTACACTGGCACTGGCACTACATTTTTATCATGCGAATTTCACTACTTGATCACTGTACCTGAAACGAAAGAGGCATGCATTATTTTACATTATTAAATTTATTGTTTATTAATCGGTAAAAGGTAAATAATAAAATAAGTAAATAATAATAAAAGTCAAGAATAAGGCACGTTAAGTTATATGGTTGTCTTTTTTAAAGACATACAATGCCACAATGTCATTATTTTTGATTTGAAGGAGTTGTCTTCCACACAAAACTTTTCCTGTTATCATTTCTAAAAATTTGTAGTATATATGTATTTATATTCTAAAAGTAGACTATTCAATATTAAAATGAAATGACACAAATATTGCACTAGCTTTTGCCTGCTAGCACAAAAGTCGATAATACAATAAGTTTCAGTAATCCATATTTTTACTTTTAGAGAGTTAGTGTTCTCTTCTGCCTACCTCTTTGCGGATTACAGGTATGATTTTAGGTTCATATTCTTTTTTTTAACCAAATTGTTATTTGATTCGATTAATTATATTCCATTTGATATAACATAACATCACGCTTATATTTTAAAGACGAGATAGGCAGAGGAGCGTATTTACCATAATACACTACTCTATTCTATTGTCTATTTCCATACACCGTGCACAAATCCACAATCACTGTTACTACTGCGATGTCCATGTTAGTAACATCCAATATCACTTATAATCCACTAAAGTGAAAAATCTATACCGATTACCCGTTATTTTAAAAGCAATAACAATATCAATGAATGGATATTGACAGATTTATATTCATCACGGTGAAGGTCTTACAGTTTTATTTTTGAACCGCTAATATTTATTTTTCTCGCGCTACCGAAGTTCGGACATGAATCATATGTTACGGGCGTTTATCTCGTCATTGGTTCGCATTACAACCGAATTGAATTAGTGTTTTTAAACGTGTGACTGCCACGTTGGTCGTGTTGGTTGCAAGTGCGACTGCCGATCGGGAGGTCCTGGGTTCAATTCCCGGGTCGGGCACTACAAAA
>DWDU01003267.1:0-11767 GCA_018245575.1 Jemadia suekentonmiller
CACCTATTCCATAGTGGGACGTAAACGTAACTGGTGAAACGTGGGAGCGTTCTACACTCCTCTGCCTACCTTTTCGGGGATTACAGGCGCGATGTTACGTTTTTTTTTTTAAATTACATATTTGAAAACGTCGGACCTCAGTTTCATTACTCTTGTTCATAACATCATTCCTATAATCTCCGAAGAGGTAGGCAGCGTAGTGTTGTACTCTCTCACATTCCACCAGATATGTTTACGCGGTGAGTACATTACCATACACAGGACACAAAATAAGACTCCGAGCCAATAATAGACATTTAAACTAGAAATTCTAATTAGAATAATGCAGTAGTACCCCAACCGAGACTTGAACCGGGGACCTCTCGATCGGCAGGTGCGTTCACAACCACTCAGTCAACAAGGTACTGAATACAGTGATATATACTATAAAATATTCCCTCACTGTATATCCGTTGTTATTGTTCAGATCACGTCACCACTTGGCCAGTTGTTTAGTAACAAGTACGTGTTGTGAGACAAGGAAGACAACCTGATTACAAAGTTAAAAAAAAAAAAAATATCCGACACTACGAAATTACGTAATCACGTTGACTATTGTTTTATATGTACAGAAACATAACACTATTACTTATTAATTTAGAATTCGACCACAAACATTCGAGATTTCCTTAATAATGAATAAAACAATTTTGAATCGTATACATACATTATTTATATTGCACGCTAAACACTAGAAATCAGAGTTAATTAAAGATTTAATTAAGGATTTCATTCATTTAACTAGCTAAGCACAGAGCAAAGGCTTCCGTTTAATATGTACGAGTTGCTAGGAATGTTCTGGAACCAATTATTCATACAACATTAGTATTACCACTTGGTAGATGTTAATTCACGTATTTGCAAAGCGTTTGTACGTTACTCATTGTCTTCCACTCTCATTCATCATTTAACATGTACTCCTTCACACAGTAACATAAGTAAGATGACGCCTATAATCCCCGAAGAGGTAGGCAAAGAAGTGTAGTACACTCCTACGTTTCACCAGTTGCGTTTACGGCACCCACTATGGAATAAGTAGTGAACATATTACCACCGGGCACGTTTCTAGACTCCGACTCAGAATTAGAAAATCTAAATTTAAAAAATCCATTAGTGCCCGACACGGGATTTAAACTCAGGACTTCACATCAGCAGTCACGCTTGCAAACAAACGACGCAATTGTATATTTCATCCAATTTTAAAAACTTTATAATTTGATCCATCTAATAATAGTATTATTTTGCTACAACGCTAGTTCTAGGGACATTTACCTATGTATACTGTAAATACCAGCGTTTATCTTATCCACTGCTAGTAAACGTAACGTAAACTATACATACAAGTATGAAGGATATAATCTGCGAAGCGTTATGAAGAGCTCGTACGGCGTAAATCACGAACAAGTCACACGAAAAGCTTATCTAACTAACCTAAATATTAAGACTTAAAGTACACAAAACTATGCGTAAGCTTACAAACAACGTATAAACGTAAAACGTATATTAGTGAAATGTATTCGGATAAGCGCAACATCTAAAAATAAAGTTTAAATCTATTTGGCACAGCAACCGTGGGGAATGCTATTGAGAGGCTCTACTATTGAATATGCTTAAGAGTGCTGAAAAGTCAACGGATTGAATACCGTTGCTAGTCTGTTTTCGCTCTCATCACATTTTCTGTTAAAAAGTGAACATTTTCGAAAAGCGTAGATAGAATATGCACTGCAACGGTCGATCCAACTTTTTAACGGTAAAAAATGGAATTCAATTTGACGAACTTTTATAATTTTTTTACCTGTCGTTTTACAACTGTTATGGTCATCCATTTGAATTTTAATAGGGTTTTCATGTAATTTTCGTTTTAAACACAGCGATTAAAAAAATTATACAAAAATATCTAAAGAAATAAGAACTGAAACGCATTGCAACTTCAACAACCAATCCTTTTAATCAACTATTAAAATGAAAATCCGTAAAAAAATATATCAACATTATTTTATCAAGAAACATTGAGAGATTTACAGTTCCAACTCATCAAAGGACTTGACGTTAAATGTAAACGGGGCTAGTCATAAACCTTACAATATTACTAGCATTGTTTCAAGGGCAAGTAACGATTTCAAACTGTAGGTACTAAACACGAAGAAAATTTCATTTCAAATAGGCTTATAATTCATGTTAAATGTAGGTGCTTAAGGCTTTTGAGATCTAACAATAAGACGCTAGTTTTCGAATGGACCAATTTGAAAATAATCTCATAAGTCAATCTACGTTGATAGGAGTTAATTTATAATTGACAATGTCCTTAGGGTAGTGTTTGCATACGAGATGCTGGGAGAGATCCTGGATTCGATTCCAGTTGCGAGTATTATTGGAATTTTCTAACTTTTCATACAAGCTTTGCGCGTGGTGTACGGCATTAGGATCACCATCCCTTGGGGCGTAAAACATAACACATAAAGGGGTACCACACTTCTCTGCCTATCCTTTCGAGGAAAAACAGATGTGAGATTACTCTATGTTATTTCATTCTAGTGTAAATATGAATACTTTAACGCTAATAAATTTCTTAATTCGTTTCTTATATTAACGTTGAATGTGTATAGAAAGAGAAAGAAAGATAATATATTACAAAGTTATTACTAGAGAATTTAATATGAGGACATTAGGAAGCCACACAAGCCATTGAAAGATAAGTAGACGCGAGCACGCGGAGGCAGACTAATTGCCGCCGCTCAACGTCTTAAGAATTGATAAAAGAGCGTTCAAAGAAACCGCTCGACTCGATCAGCACACTCGCTCACGCCATATTTATTACGCAGATAATGGTGTCATTCGCGGCAGAGTAACGACCTCTTATTGTAGATTTAGATAAATCAAACAAACAGTACGCTTAGCCGCAAATAAGGAATAATCCGTTGTGACGTGAGAAAACTACTAGCGGGTGGGATGTCGTTCAAAATGTCATTATCAAATTAACTTTTAATAGTCGCGATCGGCTACAGCCCTCGGCTCACCTTAACGCTGGACACTGGACGACTCAAAAAAACTTTTGCGACTAATTAGAGACAAATACCTCTACATGTTATGTGCATGAAACCAAAAATTTATGTATTGTTTTCAATTATGTAGTACTACATAAGACTGACCACCTATTCCATAACGGGGCGGATGTAACTGGTGAAACGTGGAAGTATACTACACTCCTCTGTCTACATCTTCGGGTGTTACGGGCGTGATGTTACATTTTATGTTGTAATATATTCATTATTATGTTCATGCATAAAGGCCAATGATTCACCTATTTTAATATTGTATATAAAATAAAAAAAAAAATTATTACTTAGTCCGTAACTGTAGATATACCTACAATTTATTAAATTTTCTTTACACGCCAAGCAACATAGCCCGAGATTATTAATCTGCGAGCTCATAGTTAATTAAGAGCTAAACCTAATTAAATTGTGGCTTTAACGTGTAGCTGTATGTATAGGCACAGTACTCAACCGCATTCACGCGACGACTAACTAATTAGAAATTAATGATTAACGATCGTTTGATTAATAAATCGAGTATGTTGCTGGCACGGAACGAGTAATCATCTTTTTTTTCTTGTAAATATCAAATTCATCAAAATAAATTTACCGTAGCACGCCAGACTCTGCCAGATATTATCAAGTAGTCAACTATCAAATGAGTAACATTATGCCATTGTTTATTCCACGCGAGTATTTTGTATTAATATGAATGGGAATATCTGGTTGTGATTAATTTTCATGTTTCATTTTTATATAGAAATTGATCGTTTGATTTGATTCAGTTTATTTTTGAGTACGAAGTACGCATAAAATTTATTACACTTGCTTTTTCAATTCTTAACGACCCATAATAACCAAATATCTTGCAAACACTTATTTGAATCCCTTACTATGAAATACAATTTACAATAAACTAATTTTCCTCAGGTTGGGCCTCACGCATGACGGAGAGGCTCAGTGCCGAACGGAGGCACAAAAGGGTTCAGTCATGGCGCCAACGGTACTCGCCACTCTACACAATTTTGCCTGGTCTTCTTGCTCCAAGGAACAGTTTCACGAGAAGTCAAAGTGAGTACTGCACAAGCTGAACATGTTTTACATTTTATTTTCCGCTACCGTTGCTGTTCGTGATATTTGAAATTGGAATTACATATTCGAAATTTGAATATACTTAATGATGTCATGGGCGCCCACAACACAAAATACTAGCGTGGGGCGACTCATGGGAGTGAGGAATTCAATAAAATAATATTGAAAAAACCATTACAATAGGACGTTACGAATAAAATTAAAAAATTTAAAAGAGAATCCTCAAAAGGGCACATAAGTCCATAAGAAGGATGAATTGTGCGCTTATATAACTTCATCAGAATAAGGAATATTAATAATATGGCACGTTTTTAACAACTTTGGCCATTCAAATATATTACACGTGCGACATAACAAAATTTATTTTTGTGCTTTTCAGTGAATATATTTTAATACCAATACATGTGATAGTACAGACGAACATTGCGTTTATGATGGATATCTAATGAATCAATAATGAATGAATGCAAATAGAAATATATTGTACAAAAGCCTACTGACAATGACCCTGTCGATATGGACTTAACAGTGGACACAAATCCAGAGTCCGAGCTACTAGCAATTAGACACTACTAGAAATTTTAACTGTAAAATCTGAGCTAGTAAATTCCAATAGTGAGTACCCGATTCGGGAATCCAACCCAGGACATCTCAACGAGCAGTCGCACAGCAATCACTCGACAAAGGGGCAGTCAGATGTAGACATATTTAGGTTCAACCTGTTATATTACATGTGCGTTGGAAATAAATATGTATATATGTGTATATATATATATATATATATATACATATATATGTACATATATTTTTGTATATACTTATCTTTGGCCGTACAGTCACGTGTGTGTTTTGAGATTAGTTTTTGTACTTCTCAAAGACGAGAGCACGCAAAGCTTACGATTTGACACTCGTATTTGCAAAGCGGCAATGTGTGTTCAATCTAGTTTTCGTAGGCTACGTAAGACCGAATCAAAATGGCTTTATATCGCTGACGTAACTTTTGATTTGACAAATGCCAGATAGAAACTACGATCGGTATAGATGTGAATTACGTGGACGGGCAACGATCAACAATATAAGGAACAATTCGGTAAAATTTGAATCCGGCCTCCCGTAGTGAGAGGTCGAATTTTAAACCGCTAGGCTATCACAATTCGCATACATGGCCTTGTAAGGAATTAAAAAATTAACAAGTGACTTGTATTGTAGAAAATGGTGGTGCCTGCATGAGCGCAGCAGAGACGATGGACTGGTGTTGGGAGGCGCGAAGGAGCTATCGAGTTACGTGTTCACCATGGACGAGCAGTGCCGGACGGAATTTGGCGAAGGGTAATTTTAACAAAACTATATTATATTTAATAACCCTTCATGTTATTAATGAAATATAAATAAGAAAGGACCGTGCTGTTTTGTTTAAGTACTATAAATTATAAATATTGTGTTACTGCATAAAAAATAAAGTCATCATATCAATAAAGTCATTATGTCAATAAAGTCATCATCATCATCTTATGTATTCAACTATTAACTATTAATTGATTACGTAAGATGATGGATTGTCTTGAAACAATAAATTATTTTGTAAATTAGATAAACTTCGCTATGACACGGTTTAATGGCGTTATATTTCAATGATAATTGTTGCAAGAAAACCGAACCGTAATCATTAAACAGTCAACTTGTTGCAATGTACAATTTGTATATACAATTACTGACTGCTCGCAAATCGTTCGTAAATTTCTCCGACTATATCTGTAACAAAATATTTACCAACTCCATCCTGTAGATGTCCAACATGTGCTGCCATTGTTGACTAAAACATAAATTTCGTTGAAGGTAAATGACACAGTAGTAAATATTAATTTGTTGTAACAATTTCAATGTGGAACGTTTAAGATGGAAGGGATATTTCAAAGAGAATTTAACATTCCGAAGTAAGAACAAAACGCGAATTAAAGCAAAGGAGGTCTTTGAAATGTTTATTCGCAGTGTCTAATTAATTCTGCTCTACCACTCCTTAGTTTCCTTTTGTATTAAAACGGCGTAATATTACGTATATCCGTGCAAAAGTATAAGATTGGAGTAACGTTGTAAATGAATATATCAACATAATGTTGGCACAACGCCAATGTTGGTAACACGTCCCCATTTAGGAATACACAAAAAATAAATTTACAATTTCCTTACGAGTTCTGAAATAGTCACAAATTTTTTTATCTAATTTTTTTTACATCTATTTTTAATCTTTTATACACGTATATTCTATCTATCTATCCGAGATTCAGCTATTCTATATATTGTATTTATTAATAAACATATACCTATTCCACATGCATATTCATTATCTATATCTATTTATATTTACTCCACGTAATAATTTTTATTCTTATCTATCTCCATTCAATTTGCAACTTTTTCCAATATACGTTCTATATGTTAAGCACTCCGGCAAATTATATCAAATTATGCATATTTTTATCTAGTGCTCTAAGTACTGACATGCGTAGTTGTACGGTATGCAATATTTCTGTACGGTATTGGATTGTATTCTATAGATATAAATAAGAAAATAAGATTTAAAGCGGAACAGCTGGATTCTTTAACTCCAAGATTAGGAGGATTGCGTGGATTAATAAAGGCCACGCCCAGCAGTGGACTTGCAAAGGCTGATGGATAAATTGATAGATACCTACGTAAATATCATATACACGAATTTCACAGCTTTATAATTGTCTTATTTCTAGTAGTGGGTCTGAGTCTGGATATGTGCCCTCTGTATGGCAATAAACGCACCACCTATTCCATAGTGGGACGTAAACGTAACTCATGAAACGTGGGAATGTACCTACGCTCTTCAGCCTATCTATTCGGTTATTTCAGGCGTAATGTTCCGTTTTTATAATTATGTTATTTTCCAACATGACTCCCATGTCATTTACCAGTCACACTTGATTTAAGATGTACTTTCCGACTTCATTAATAGAAATACCTACTTATGTATATAGTCATGTAATTTTCTTACTCAAAATTAGTGTGGTGAGTAATGTTTGTTATCAGCGATTTCCTTAAGCGATGAATATTAAAAGCGACTATTAATTAAAACAGACATTTGTGATGTAACAAATACGATATGCAGCAAAATGTTATTTAGGCTCTGGTTTCGTTCGCCGCCGGCTTGAGTCGCGTACGCATCTAATTTCCACTTCCTTAGTGCGGACTTCCGGTTATATTTCATGGAATCACATCTTATGCATAGACACATATGTAATCATCAATTTTTGAGTATGAATTATGAAATCTTGTAAATGTACTCGTATAAAGTAGAACGGGTAGACATTCGCATAAAATTTACAACCACATTCAAGTATCGTGTCCTAGAAGTAAAGAGAACGTCAGCTGTCATTAATATTTATGTATATACTAATAAATAAAAACATGAATATACATACAAGTATATATAATATGTATTAAAAGTATATAAACTGTTCTACTGATCATTAACAAAATACTGACACGGCTTATAATATAAAATCCATAATTATATTTAATGACATATTAACAGGGGTACAAAAACTAAATATTTAAACTTAATACTTTGAAATAAAAGGAGATATTCAAAATTATATTTATGTATGGTAAATTAAAGATTTGCACAACATTACGAACGGTGATGTTATTATGACATTAGTTAATGACAAAAATACGACAAAGAGCTATTTAATACAGCTAGCGTCACAAAAACTACTGGCAAACACTTAGAGAAATATGTACAACATGTCAATAACATTTCGAATATCAGACAGAGTATACCATTGACGTCCGGAACATCGGCGAAATTTTTCCGATAACTCACTTAGATTAATCCATTTCGTTCCCATTTCGACGAAGCGACATCTGCGAGTATAATTACTGAGCACAGTTACAATATAAAAGTTTGCTATTATTCAATCATTGAGTAATTGCATTAATCATGTAACTCCAGCTCCACAATAAATTAGTTCCTAACGTAACATCACGCCTGTAATCCCCGAAGAGGTAGGCAGAGGAGTGTAGTATACTCCCACGCTTCACCAGTTACGTTTACGTCCCACTATGGAATAGGTGGTGAGTGAGTCTATTGAACAAGAAATGTATAAACATACAATATGTAGGTACTTTTGCCTCGTGGATATATAAAAATTGAATGTTTAGGTGGTTAGTCCAATATTTGTTAGAGAGAACAATCTGTCAGTGGGTTGTGTTGATTCTCCGACCGGAAAATCTTGGTAGTGATTCTAGAATACTCCTTCCGATTGTACTTGCTATCCCCCTAGACGATTTCTGCGCGAAACTCTTATTGGATTAGCCACCGAATCGATCTGTCAACTGCGATCCATTCAGCGGAAGCTGCGGTGACTCGAACTCTTGTGTAGCTGGTGTCCAAGTTCTTAATTTAATTATATAGGCAACTGAAACGTATATTACTATGAATATCCAACTGATTTACTTGTGAATAACCGGGTTATACAAACTGATTACATTATGAATGAAATGAATTTCTAACAATTGAAGTATTTCCTATAGTTTAAAGATTTGCTGTTGTTTTTAGGTTTTATGTTTACTTATATTAGATGCGTTGTGTTGATTGGAACATTTGGATATTTTTCTCGAACGAACATCGTACTGCAATTTCTCGTCTGTAACCGGAACTTGGAACAAGGCGCGTTTAGGCAATATTGATGCGGTAATATTTATGAATAGTCGAATGTTTTGATTACTTATTGTGAGATTTGTACATAATACAGACACGACCTTATTGTAGAAATATTACAGATTACCTTTAAGCTGTTTAAGCTTTTGAAAATTATTTCTAAAGAATAATATGCTGTATTATAATAATTCAACAACTTAAATGTACCTTAAAATTACATATCTGTATACGAGTACACGGAGATATAGAAATTGGTCAATTGATGAAAATTAATGAAAATTCGTTACTCTGGATTTTTTCTGTAGTTTGAATGTTTATGTTACTGTAAGATTGATTTATTATATTGTACTATAAAATTACGAATTATAATCACGCATTCACCACCGGTTCATTACGGGGTAGGCAGAGAGCATATAATGCCAAATAAATACGATATAATTATTCATCTCTTAAATTATAATAATCTAAGTAATGCTTTCTGCCTACATCTGCAAAACCTGGCGCGATAATCTAAAATTAATAATTTAATAAATGTAACATTAATAACGCATTTTGTGATGTCAGAACTACTTCAGGTTACTGATAATATAACAGGTTACAGACCACGCAATCAAAATGTCTGACAGGTATTGCATATAGGTACACGTTCCTATATCGGACTCCATCATTTGTTTGCGGCTCACACTTAATGGAACCGGATTCTATCACAGATGCATTGTTAATCGTCTTAGAGTAGTAATTTAGTTCGGCACGGGTTTGTTAGCGTGACGTATGTATGGTTGTGGTCACAGCAGGCAATGGCTCTTCCACGACGTATTCTAATTTTATAATAATCCACAACAAAAATATGTGAACGTTTTGAGACTTTGTTCAAGTAGACTATGTTAGTAAACGATTTACGAAATTAGTAAATTCGTATGTAATCAACTTATTCACTCAACTCAAAAGAGAAGAATCGTCTTATTAATAATAAACATTTGGGAGCAGACGTGAGGTTATAAAAATGAACCTCTTGTACTGAAATACATATATGAGATTTAAACCAGTACATTATTTAATAATGTACTGGTTTAAATTATGTGACTTTATATCTAAATCATATCGAACGATGATTTAGATGAAAAGAAATGCCCAAAATATTTTTTTAAACGATCCACTGATCTACCGGAAACGTGGCAAAACATATTCTGCGAAAAATTGTCGGTGGACTGAACAAAATGGCTAGACACTGTAAAAATTAACAGCCAAAATATTTATATAACAGAAATCGCTTGTGAAGATTCAAGGGAACGTATAAATTGATTGTATGAAACTGTTTAGAGGCGTAAAGAGATACAAATTTATTAATTAGCGTAAATCGATCTTTTATGGGAATACGTTTTACACAATTTGCGTAGGTAGGCTTGTTGGTTTGGCTTTGGTGGGGAGGTTTTACATAGGTAGGTAGATGCGGCTTAAGGTTTAACTAATTGTTCATATCTTGTATATCATATGTATATTTTGTAAGAAAAAAAACCATAGGTGGTTATTGCAGGTCATCATATTATGTTAGGTTGTGTATTGTAACTTTTTAAGGCTAAATGCTTCTCGAAACGTAGTAACAGTTGCATTGCATTTTGAAAGTATGTAAATTACGATAATACTAAATATTATGTAATTGTTAAATATTAAATAATATTATAAATTCTGTAAAGCAGTATTGTAAACTAATTTTGTGAATGTTTACCCTCTACAAATGTAAGTGGAAGTATATGGACACTTAGTTTCACGGCGCTTTGGAAAATTATTTTTTTTTATAAAACGATAGTGTCTGTTACCAACGAGAATTTAAAGGTGTTTATTCACTAGACAAACAGGATGAAGATAAGAGATGATAAATTATGTAATCACGCAAATTGTTTCTCTTGCAAAACTGCAGCACACATGAGTCGCTTCGCAAAGGATCATTCGATTTTCCACACTTTCAACACTGTACTAATATGTGAATATCCGACTGGATGTGCGTAAAACACGATTACAGTACTGGGTGAATTCAGATAACTTTGGTATTACTGAATTGAGAAGGCTGCCTCTATTTACAAATAAATCCACTAAGTTCTACATACCTAGTTCTTCAATGTTTCTTCGAGCTCACTTTACGTAAATGCACTTCAAATGGATGTGCATGTATGCATAAATATGTATATTAAGACAGTACAAAATGTTGAAATTACAAATAAGCTGCCTCTTTCCACAATTAATTTAATTTGTATAACTACGATTAATTACTTAATTAAGAATTTTGTAAAATAACAAAGGACTGTCCTAAGACGGAAATGGAAAGAAAATCCTCTATCTAATCGTTTCACCGTTTACGATTTGACCCTTTAATATAACGTAATCAAGATTTTTGTTTAATTAACTTTTGTTCCGAATATTGTCTAGATCTTACAGAAGTAATTGTTGGTTTCGTTTGAGCCTTGCCTCGCGTATAATTGTTTTGTTTACATGTACTCATAAAGTTTGGAAACAATGACAATGACTAATTGTTTATAGACAACTCGCGAATTTTCAAAATCAACACGATTTAATTTAATTCCGGCTAACATCAGACGAAACGAATAATATTTTATGCTTATTATCGTCGGCAATTAATTGTTGAAACATTGGTGTAGTTACTTTCTGTTACATCTGTAGCCCAATGAGAAGTTCATTATTTATCATTACAATTACCAATGTACATCAATTAATGTACATCATCTCGCTGTATCAACTGGTTGGTAATACGTCTCCTTCACATACAAGATTTGCGTATTTTGTAGCATAAATTTAAGTTAGTTTTCCTGTAATGGATTTCCTCCATGTAGGGTCTGATACGATATATTGATGATAAAGTACACAGAATATTGTATTAAATGATGAGAATATTACA
>DWDU01003268.1:0-11766 GCA_018245575.1 Jemadia suekentonmiller
TGAAAGCCAGAACGTATGAGGGATTTCGTCCCCACCAAACAACGACTTTTGGTGGTAATGAAATGCTACCAGTAAGAGCTAAAAACGGTCATCTAAAATGTCACTTGTGCTTGGCAATGCCAATAACTACTGCGTGTGACGTCATCTCTTATCAGACACTGTAAGGTCGCATCACACTATTACCTTTCTATCATTTAATTTATCATTATACTTTTTTCCGAGACTTTAAAGTTTCACTGTTGCATACGGAACTCCTCTCGGAGTGAGAGGATTGAAGGCGTAGTCAACATGGTTATTATAAAACAGGAAAAATAATTGGTTAATCGGTGGGTAAATACCGCGTGGTAGGTAGCACGGCAGGTAATACCGCCGATGTCGTTTATTCCTGTAAAAGCACGCATAATGTGTGTCATTTGTAAATCGCACGTGACATGAACCAATGACGTCGTCAACGCCGCCATGTCACACAGCGTGTATGTAAATAAATTGTGTATTGTTTTCCTCGATCTTGACATAGACAAACGCTAGCCGGCGTTTTATATATGGATTGTACATAGTTTACATGTTCAATACTTGTTACATAACGGTCGGCAACGGTAATGTTGATCGATCGTTGTTGATATATGCGTTTTAAGATTAAATGTTACATGCTTTAACGGGTAATGGAAAACGCCGTGAATATACTTGCACACCTTAGTTAAAAAAATCTCTAAAGCCGTGTGAAATCTGACAACTGTTTCTCTTTCTAAGATCATAGCCGTTTCCATCAGTACAGTCGTATTTGGAGTAATGACAATGTAAAAAATAAATGTTACATCGAAACGTAGATATACTTCGTAAAAATGATTGTATCAATGTGAAATTCATCATGTGTAAATTTATGTTTATACAGATAGCTTTGATATAAAATAAATGTTTTCTCAATGGACAGCTAGTTGGGTGGGATCACCGATAACGTAATCGAGAAATACACGCATATAAAATATAATTACACACATACATAAATATCGTGACAGTACGTTCAGCTCATTTATTCTTACGCTTTTCGACGTTTCTGACGCACCAGAGGCTTTGGTATCGTAAGGGTTTCTCACGACGTTCTTTAGGTCTGCCGTTAAATACGAAATGTAGGATCCCCACGTTGCTGTGTCATTGTGGTGCAGTTAATATAACCCAATGATTGGTGGGTCGAAGGTATTCCTTCTGATTAACGAAAGTAAACCTGGGTCTTAGGTTCGATTCTTTTCAGAGCCAGTTATGTGGCATGATGAGAATGAGTATTGTTCTTCTATCTTCGAATTTTATGTGTTTAGACGTAACCGTGGCACGAATTGAGCCATCATTGGGACCAGATAGCCGTGTGTGGTGTTGTCCCAAGAGATTATTATTATTAATATAAGTGTATGATTATTTTCTTTGATGAGTATTCACAACAAAATGATATTACCGTTCTTATTGCTCTCGTGTCACAGGTTGTATTGTTATTGTTATATAGTTTTATGTAAATATTGTTAATAGTAAATACGTATTATATAATTCTTGTAAACTGATATCGGCCACGTAATGATATATGGTAAAGTATCTGTCGAGACCGCGGACGGGCTCGCCGCCGCATTTTAGTGAATTTCGCTTTTATGTTCATGAGTCGAGTAATGACAACTTGGTCGCGTCGTCGGCCTGTCTCAGCCCATCGTTGGACATCGGCCTCCCCTAAGGGGTTTTCGCACATAATCCCCACGCTGCGCCAAGTTGCCCGCACTTGGGCATACAGCGGTTTGCTGCGATCGACCGGTTGTCAAAATTACTTGGTCACCTGCACACCTTAGAGTTCCCAAAAAAAAATGTTCTCTAAGGCGTGTGAAGTCTGCTAACCAGCACGTGGCCAGCGTGGCAAACTATGGTTAACGATCACATTCTGAAAGGAGACCCATGTTCTAACAGTGGAACGATAAAAGGGTCGAAAAAAAAATTTTATTCAGAAACTTTTTCACCCGCAAAAACCCGTCAATCTCACGACATCATAGCGTGCGTACACATCGACCGCGGCTCGCGCCTGTCCCTTCACTCCTCTGATAATACATGCAATGTCATTATGATGATTATATTGATCATCATTATTATGATTATATCATCACGTCAGGGCCCCCAACACCGAGGTACCCTCAGGTACCCCGGATCAGCACCGGGGTCCTCCAGGTCCCCCAGCCCAGCACCGAGTGCTCAATATCTATATGCGACCAGACCCGATGATCTTCTCCGTTGATCACTCGCCTTATACACGAGCGCCGGTATCGAAGATTACTTCCTTACCATTTGTTAATGTGATTGGTTCCATAAATATGATATATATTTGTACTATTAAACTTTTCCTGAGTATATAATTTCATGTTTGGTTTTCTTTATGAGATCGCCCCAACTATGTAGTTTCTTATCTGTCCGAGGTACTCTTTCATGAGCTTGCCTTGATTTATATCGTGGTTGTATTTAAACGCATTTAACACTCATCAAACTCTGTTCTTTCTTTTTTTTTTCTTTTCTCTCTCTCTCTCACACACACACACGGCTCTCTTCTTTGTTATTTTATGCACACACTAACACTTGTTCCGTTTCTCTCCATTCGACCCTATAATTGTTCATGTGCACACATGTATATATATATAAACGCTGACATAATACCTACTATATAGTACCTATATGATAACTTATATAATATAGATATTATATTTTGTATAGATTATATTATATGCTCTACAGTTTCGCCCTTATGACTCATTGATAAGCTTACTGTATAATTGCTTCCGGTACGTCATATCTGACAGGATAATCACTTCCGCGTGAGATTTAAATAGAAAAATATGGTTTTTTAAATAGTGTATCTATTGATATTTAATTATTATTGAACATTAATAATTGAATTAATAATATGTATTTAAGTAAATTTATTAAAAAAAAAACATCTCTTCAGTACGTCACCTTACGTTTTATTAATTTACTCAAAAAATAAATCATCACTCTCAGAAAGATTGTGGCAACCCTAACTATACAGTGTAAACAAGTCGTAGCTGAGTGGTGAAACGTTACTATGAATAAATATTTTGACAGTCGGAAATCGATCTCATTCATATCTCGTTCATTCACGAGTCGATATCGAACTTGAGACTTGTACGTCTTCTCGCTTCTCGCCACGATTACGTCGTAAGACGTAATCTTTTGTACTCCGTATTTCGGTGTTGGAAATTATTAACTTTTTTAACTTTCCATGGCCTGGACCTTTCTCATTCCAAGGAGAGACAGCCGTGCCGTACTGGGGAACGGTTAAAAAATAATGATTATGAACTGACCTTCTTACGATTGGATCTCCTGTATTGCTTCTGACTGTATAAGGCTTAGCATAAATGTTTATATTGGCCTAAATTAGGACGTCAATATACGACAACGCAGATGAACTTGACGTTAACCCCGTTGACGATTAGGAGGCGAGATTGAATTACAATGTGTTGAAAGAGCCTATTCTAAGGGCTCATTAACATATTCTGAAGCGTCTTATAGCCTCCGTATCACCTATTCGTTTTAGTTGTTTTCATTGGCTGTACAAACTACACTTGTTGTACAATTCTCGTTTTGTAGAGTAGTTGGAACAGACAGGACTTTGTACAGATTTTAGTTAATAATCATATTAGTTAATTCCTTGAAAAAAGATATGTTAAGTGATCACAAGAGACAAGCTTCGAGCTAAGAAATAAAAAGAAAATGGGAGATGACTTTAATGTAGCTAACGCGACAGAATAATCCCGTACTGCACTGGCTTTGAGTTGTTGCTTGTTGTCAAAAGAACTTATACGGAAATTGAGAGAATTGAAGATACGCCTATACATAATAACACTAACATCGTAACCAAGGTGTCGTTTGAGATATTTCACATTGAGTATCTTTTGTAGTATCCCTGTACCTATATCTTCACACAAGTTCCGTTATAGGAAACGCAGAGAACATCACAGAGTGTCAAATGTGCCAAACGTTCTTCAGTCGCTTCGTACATAATTAATTATTTCCTTTAGAGACCGGATCGATAAACAGACACATGCAACGATAAAAGTGTTGAAAAGAAATGTAGCTGAGAGTAAACAGAGAGTGGTCGCATTGCAGGTGGAGCCTTGGAACTCTGTGCGCGTGACGCTGTCAGTGCCGCGCGCGGCGGCGGCGCGGCTGCGCGCGCTGGCGGCGGCGGGCGCGCCGCAGCTGCGCGCGCTCGGCATCCTGTCCGTGCAGCTGGACGGCGACGCGGCCGTGTCGCTGCGCCTGCAGCACGGCGCCGAGCTGCGGATCAACACCGACGCCGATGGTAACAGCGCTTACAGGCGTTCGATGGCCCGACAGATTCCATCCAATTGTACATTGAATGCTGTTGGAGCAACATGTCGATCTTTTTCTCTTTGCATCCCTTTTCTTTTTTTCGCTAGATTTAGCTCTAATTTGTATATACAATAATTTTGTGGATAACTCTTTAAGGTTTGGATATTCATTGCTGTTATAACATTAAGTTATCTGGTTTCCAGACGCAAGTACATCATCACGCAGCCAATCCAACTCTGAGCTGCTGGCTGGACTCGGTGGGATCGGGCGGTTGCTAGCCGATAGTGAAGGCGCTTCTACCAGCTCGGCGGAGTCGCCGGCGCCAGTGGCACCGTCCCGGGACAACTTCAAGTCGCCCAATACTGTGTGCCCCATGGACGGCAAAATACCGCAGAACATCCCCACCCCGACCAGCGACCGCTGCGAGTTCCCCTTCGGCAGCATGACCCAGGCCAGGGTCATACATCGCAAAGAAAACACTTTAGGTTCGTGTGACTCAATGATTTGTTGTTATACTTACCTTGGTATCCATGCGTTTGTTTAAGTATTGTTTATTCATGTATTTATTATAATTAAGGTTTATATTGTATTATTAGGATTAGGCGGATGCGCGGGCGGCTTACGGCCACCGACAGCGGCGCCGACCGAAGCCCAGTTCGTGCGGCCCTCGACGTCGTCGTTCGCGGGCCCTCCGCCCCCTTACCCCGCACCTCCCACGCTGCCTCCGCCCGCGGCGTCCCCGGCACCCCCCACTGTGGCCATGTCCTCCCCACTACTCGTCAACTTGCTGCAGAACGACGCCGCTGCTCCTCAACCCAGGTCGAAACCCCAACAGCACCCGGCGAAGCTTGATAGACTTGAGGACTCGCAGGTATGTCTTAAGATGTATTGTGTGTTCATTTTTCTACCGAAGAACAAATTCTTACGTACAATTTTATCTCTACAATTTAATATTTACTGTTGAAATTTTCTGTTTAAGCTCTCAATGTGCTTTAATACACTGTAGTAGGATTGCGTTTTACCTTGCTCAATAAGACAATGTTATTTTAAATTTCTGAAATTAATTCAAGCTTAGCTCTTTAAGCTCTCGCTACTTGGTTACTAATTATGATATTGCTAATTAACATTATCATGTAGTCTAGTTGTATGAATACTTGTTACTCTTGTGGTTGTTACTTGAAACCCAACTGGAACTAACCTAATTCTATGCATTGTATTAGATGTACGTAACGTATTCCCCATCTCACTGTATTTTTGTTTTTTAGCAGGTGGAGATAGCAGTGGGTAGAGCACCGTTCGAGTACCGGGGCGGGCGGCAAGTGGCGCCCCGGCCGCCCCCCTCCCCCGCGCCGCCCTCCCCCGCGCCCGCGTCGCCGCGTCCCGCTCCGCGTCCCTCGCCCTTCGTTCGACTAGCGTTCACCCCCACGCGGCCGGCCCGCCCCGCGCGCCCCGCGCCGCCCCCCAACCCGCCGGCATACCGTTCGCCCGCGCCCAACGCCTCCGTTATAGCGAGACAGAGGTTTCCGTCCGCTGGCTATAGTACGGAAACGTTCCCCGCACCTCCGCCGCCGCCCTACAGGCATCAGGCGATCCCCCGGCCGAGGCCGCCGCCCCCGAGAGTTACACCAGAGGACCTACAAGCGCTACTGCCACCCACCACTACTATGGACCAGAAGACTCAATCGAGTTTTCAAGTAAGGCTCATCGTCATTATTAATCTATTTGACAATCCATTAACATAATACTTCTCTAAGTATGAAATGGTTTAAATCCAAAGACTTGTGAACTGTATTTACTTTAGTATCAAGAGGAATATTATTTGTATTTTTTTTTCTCTTATACCTGTATACATATAAACAAATTGTAACAAGTAATTATGTTTGGTTTCCAGGAGTTCCAAAGGTATCAACAGCAGTATAATGCTCGTCAGAGAGCAGCTTCGAGGGATGCGTCACAGCAAGACTGGAACGAGCCTTACCGGGACTCGCTTAGTTTATTGCCCGATTTACCGGACACCTGCGACCTGGACCAACTGCTGCCTACCCTGGGCGCAGACCTGAACCTCGACGACACCGCCTTGTCCGCTATATCTGACCTCGACACCAACGCTAAACTAGACCTACTGTCTAATTACGATGGCTCGCAGCAGGACAACGTCCCAAATTCCTCTGAATCGAACCCGGACGCCCTTCTTCGAGAAATCACCGGCGGGCAGTTTTCGGGGTCCACCTTGAACGGGCCCTATACCGAGCCGCCTCCGACTCCCAGCTCGAGTGGCTTGGAACGTGTAAACACTGATGTGCCTTCAAAATCCTCGGACGCTTTCGACGCGAACGTGAACGAGACCACTTTCATGCCTCCGCCGCCCGTACCTCAACAATCCTCCTCGAAAACATTCACCCATAGCCCAAACCATACGATAATTAACGCGCATCATCCGCCCTTCAAATCTCCGCCCAACGCGACATATTCAATGTCGCCGAGCAGTTTAAATTCGGACAGGATGGTTGCCAGCAACATAAACTCAGATAGAATGGTTGGGAGTAGTATGAACACCGACCGAATAACCGCAAGTAGTATGAACTCCGACAGAATGGTCGCGAGCAATACAAGCTCCGACAGGATGGTCGCGAGCAATACAAGCTCCGACAGGATAGTCGCGAGCAATACAAGTTCCGACAGGATGGTCGCAAATAGTATGACTTCCGAGAGGATGGTTGCAAGCAATATGAACTCCGATAGGATAATCGCTAGCAATTTGAACTCCGAAAGGATGGTTACGAGCAGCATGAACACAGAGCGGTTGGTTTCGACCAATACGAGCTCGGAAAGAATGATCATGACTAGCATACATTCTGATAGAATAGTCATGAACAGTTTGAATGATAGGATCGTGGCTAATAGCATGAACTCCGACAGAACGGTCACAAGTCATATGCATCATGAAAGAATGGTCACGAATAGTATACCTGAGAGAATGATCCAGAGCAGTATGAACTCTGACAGGTTGATCATGTCTGGCAGTCTGCCATTTGACCGGATGGTCGCGAGCCAGTCGTCGTCGATGCCGCCGCCAATGAGATTGCCGGTAAGAGCCACGACATCCGTTTCGACGGCTACTGTAGGATCGCAGGCTACTGCTCAGGAGATCGAAGCACAGAGTAAACAGTACCTGATAAAAACGCTCATGAGGGACGATGACATTCCTCTGCCCAAGGAGCCAGAGAAAAAGGTGGAAGAAGTGACGGTCGCCCAGTGCAAAGTCAAGGAAAACTCTATGGAAACACCAGAGATTTTCGGTATCGCGAAAATTACTGAGCCCATGGACGATAGCAGAAAGAGCCACGAAGATGACCCAAAGTTGAAAAATAAGGTTTTTAAGAAGGATAGAGACGATAAATTAGCGCAAAAAGGGGGCAAGCCTAGAGCGGGCGGTACAAAGGAGAAGCCGGCGACATTAAAAGATAAAATCGTACGCGACTTTAAATCTAACAAAGTTGCCTTACCGCGACCACACGTCACGAAACCCGCCACTCCATCCGTCGAGGCGCCCAAGTCGCCATCGGGGGAAAAAGAATCGATAAAATTGAGGTTGAAGTTGGATAAAAATGAACCCGTGGTACAACCAGTGTATAAAGCAGACGTAAGCTTTATCAATCTACCATCGAAAGGTGAAAAACCTACTGAAGGTGAACTCAGGGTACCACCGCTACATATAAGCCTTAGAGGTCGTAATTCAGCGGTCATAAAAAACTCCAAAAAAGAAAAGAAAAAGTTTAGCCCTGGAGAACTACATACGAAAAAAAATAAAATTAGAAAATCGTTGGAATCAGAAGACAAGTCCCATAGAAGAGACACTGATGAGTCTCTCGTATCCAAAACGGGAGATAGTACTGAGATATCAAAGACTGATGAGTATTTACACATGAAGAACATAAAGTTGAACAACCATTACAATGAGGGGGACGCGATGAAGACGGAGATCGCGGTTGATAACAGCGTGGTGTACAGAATGAAGACGATATCAAAAAATGCTCACATAGTCACGAAGTCTCATGACTACAAGCTCCTAAACAACAAAGTCCAGGCGTTGGACAATTTAAAGTTGAGAAAGAAGTCGAAAATGCTGGGCGAGACCGGGAAAATTATAGAAAAAGAAAGGGACAAGGAGTGGAGGAACGACTTGTTGGAGAAGGAGGGCAAGTACGCGCAGAACGAAGGCTACAGAGAGATGGTCAACAATCACGAGATGAAAAAGAAGTTACCAACTCCAAAATTAGAAAAGGATTGTAGTGGTGGTGCGAAATGTGATAATTTAAAGTCCAGTGACATCAAAACAGTGCAAGTGGACACAGACTATAATGAAGTGAAAACGGGTGCTAGTGAGGTTGATAATAGATTGCTCAAGTGTCGTAAGAGCTTAGAACGGACGATGAGTGTGGACAACTCGGCAACGTCTAAGTTCGACCGCGAGGACAACAAGTTAAAAAGGACACTGACGGACACCACAATCACCTCCCCGAATGGACTGATCACGACAGAGAAGAGGAGGAAAATTAGCCATAGTTCCTGTCCAGGTATGTATACTAATTTATGTTCGAAATCATAGGATTACTTCCATATTGTCTTTAATAAATGTCTATATATGTTGATTTTTAAGCAATTGGAACTGTATATTGTTTTATGTAAAATTTTATTGTAATTGTTTAGTTAGAGAATATATATGAAAGTGTTATAAAATTGGATCAACTATTTAAATGCTTTATGAATTATAGGTCATTATCGCATTGTTGTTTTTCATTTCTTTTACCATAAATTAAAAATAATCTTATGAACATATATATATCAGTGACACTTTTATGAGGTTGTATAGTTGTAGTATGAAAACAGAATGGCTCATGTTGTAGTTCTTGTTGTCTACAAAAAACTATATATATAAGGATAGGATTGTCAACACTGCACAGTTATACCCCAATCTTTATAATTGTTTACCAACGATTATTATTGTGAACCATGCAAATGTCGAGATATGGTTTTTTTTGTGTAATATATTAAATTATTATAAAAAGTATGCCTCAGTGTACTGAGTAATGTTTTTCATACCACACTGTAGTGTGGTATGAAAAACATTTTATAGAGCAGTTTACATTGAAAATTCTACAGTAAAGTTGAATGTTATTAACTGTTGTTTTTTTTTCTTTCGTTTATTAATGAATAATGCAGTTTTTTTTATATCTGTGCATATTTTGTAAACAATTTTAGGGTTTGCATCTATATATACATAGTGTGGACGTACTCAGTGCAATAAAACTGTATGTCCTCCTGTACAGTAAATTTACTATTAAAAAACAAAACATTTTAGTATTAAAAATGTTTTAGATATGGAAGTAATCTTAAAATAAAAGGAGGTATTTTCATTATTTGTTGGTTATTAGAAATATTATTTTGTATTGTTAGTAGATTAAATATCTTTTTACTTAAATGTATATAGAATTTGTTATGATTTATATTGTTTTGAGTTTATTTTTGCATTCAGTTCATATATGTAATTGAACTTCTGTCCGTTAATTCATTTTCAATTCTCGGTTGTTGTAATATTTTAATGTGAAAGAAAATTAATTTTAACCCTACAACTTTAATTAATTAAAACATTTTTAAACTGCACTGGTAGTGTTTCAATGTTGTCAAAATTTTGTAGGAATTAACATAAAAAATTCACAATCAATGATGTTTCTATTAAGTTTAATAATAAATTATTTTTCCTTACATTTTTGCATATTTGAGTTGAATATCAGTATATAAAAATATTTCTTCTGTCACGCTGTAAGGACTGCCACTTACTAATGGACGATAATTTTAAATTCATGCCATGGTTGCTTCACATTAAGTTCGATATGATTTGCATTTGTTTAAACTGTACACAATTGAGATACATGACACATCTGTCTTTTTGCGTTCCAGATCCCCCTGGATCGACTAACGTAGGCACGATAGGCGCGAGTCGCGTAGATTCCCCTCCGCCCGCCTCCGGCCAGCGCTGCGGCGCCGTGTCGCCGCGCCGCAAGGAGCGCCCCAAGGACAAGTCCTACTGCAAGCTGGTCGCCGAGCGTGCCGCTCGGCCCGACACCGACAAGTTCGGCAACAGGTCGCCCACGTCGCAGGCGCAGGGCGAGGACTCCGGCATCGAATCCATGGATGCACTGTCGGAGAAATCGCCTAACCAAGCGAGCCAGTCACCGCCCGGACCGCAGAGAAAGGAGCGACTGGACATGCCTCGCTCTACCAGTCCCACCTCGGTGCAGAGGATAATAGGTGTGCTAGACCCCCCGGCTGCGTCCGACGAGCTGTTGGAAAGGCTGTCGCTGGCGACGGGCCAGCCGCACTACGACCCCGTGCCGCCCGACATCGACGACTTGGGCGACATCGAGGCGGAGCTGGCGAAGATGCACGCAGACCACGTGAACGGGGACGACGCGCCCCGGCGGCCGCCCGGCGACTGCTCGCAGACCAAAGAGGCGAAGAGAGAACCCACGCCGATACTCAGGGACGACGAGAAGCCGCCCGGTCAGAGTATGGAGCGGAAGGACCAACTAAAATCAGAGGTGAAAATTATTGAAAATGCAGAAACTAAACTCGAATGTAATATTGCTCAAAAGAACGAGGCTTGCGTCGTCGAGTCGATAGTTTCACCGAAAAAAGAGAAGGGCGTCGACGACTTCGACCATCTTCCTAGCAGGATGTCGCCACCGCTCTACACGTATTCTAACCAGGAGAAGGTATGTGCTAGTGAAGCTCAGTTGAAGGAGGACAAATCGTCAATTGTTTCAGAGAACGGAGAGACGAAGGGTGGCCAGTCGGAAATAAAGGAGAAACTCGAGCCGAAGTTGGAGAGACTTCCCCTCAAGGCGGATTTTCCCGACAAGAGCCTTTTAGAGCAGCTGCTCATAGAAATTCCAACTCCAGACTATGCCGGCAAGAGACCCGAGTCGCCGTCGCCGTCGGCGCTCGAGCGCGTCCCGCGGAGCAGTGTGCGCACGCGCTCCAGCAGCAAGATGAACAGCCCCGCCGACGGACCCAAGACGCCGCGCCTCAGCCCCGGCATCAACAAAGTCGAACGGTCCGACTCCCCTGCGCTACAGCCGAGAAACTGCTTAAGAAGCGGGTCCGTAGACAAAACGAGTCCGAGGACGGCGAACGCCGCGGGCGCCCCGGCCAAACCCGGCCCGGGAGCCAAACGGAAGCGGCGGGAGTCGGAGAGCTCGTGCGCGTCGACTATCAGCTGCGAGGAGGGGCCGTCGCTGGGGCGGCCCAAGAAGAAACCACGGAAAGTGGAGCAGAAGGTAGCGAACCCGGTGGCGGCTGGCGGCGGCAAGGGCAAGAAGGAGTCGGGCAGCGACAGCGACGAGCCACTCA
>DWDU01003269.1:0-11766 GCA_018245575.1 Jemadia suekentonmiller
GATGCATGGCAATAGGCTCACCACCTATTCCATAGTGGGACGTAACCGTAACTGGTGAAACGTGGGAATGTTCTACACTCCTCTGCCTACCTCTTCGGGGATTACAGGCTGATGTTACGTTCAAACCATTACATGAAAATTTTCATTAGAAAAATTTTGTAGGGCCCGATCCGAAAATTGAACCCAGGACCTCTCGTTAAAAAAAAGAATGAAAGTGATGAAATGAAGATGAAAAACCTATATATACTAAACAGACAGTTTTTATGCTTACAAATCGTTCTAAGAAATACGTTGAATGTGATTTATGTTTCACTTAACAGTAGCACAGGCTCAAATTGATGGTTCCGATACAGACAAGCGCTCACTCTATGACTGAAAATAACTGTGAACTTCACTAAAAATATGTCACAATATCGGAACAACGTTAGAACTGTTGCTTAGCATCACTCGTAAGGGTACTTCGTTATCCATGTAGCTGTCAACGATAGAGCTCCAAGAGACTCAGGGGTATGATATTGTAATTTTTCACGGAGATGGATTCAGTCACCACAGTCATGTTCATTGTATTGCAAGGTACATCCCGTATATGTGAGGTTAACATTTGATCTACTTGAAACTTTACAACTCTGTTTTATATCCCATTCACAAATAAACCTACACATTTATAATTTATTTCTTGTTTCGTTTTATCTGTCATATACCTGTGGTCAGACAATTCACTTTTCACCCTAAGCATCGTCCGAAATTATTGTTTCCATGGTTTGTTCAAAACGGATCTTGACTTACATTAGCGTTCAGAAAATTATTCGTAGTTTTACAAAACAATTTATTCAATACCTAAAAGCCCTTGAGGGGCATGTGAAGTAGAGATAAAATAAACTGGTAACTCTTGGCATCTTACTTATTATATTCATATCATTATTATATTCATATCATTATTATATTCATATCATTATTATATTCATATCATTATTATATTTCTTTCCTTATTATTTTCATCTGAATTATTTTCTTATTTTGTTCACGGCTAAGTTACTTCGCAAAAAAGAGCCGTTTTATAGAAAAATATTATTATTGTATATAAGGGTGTATCTAGCATGCAACACATGTTTGTATCACCAGGTGATGTATAAATTATGTATGCATTTGCAACGAAAGGCTAGTAAAAGAATATCGCGATCAAACCCTGTCAATGGAAACAAACTTGAAGGATGTGTAAAATGAAGAACGTTGCATTGTCAATTCCAAAACCGAATGTGTTATTACCTTGCAATATTCAACCTTACGTCCTCAGCTTAAGATCGTGACACCGGATTTTATAGCCAGGTCTTAAGGGAAAACTTATTTCTTCTTGTTGTAGCAAATATTTTATGATTCAGTGTCGGGTGCGTTTAAAAATTTGCAATGTCTTACGACTGCGCGCGAATCGTCTACTGGGAATAAATGTACGTAAATATTAACGTGTCATAAATAGTCGTAATCCGTTTATGTTAATATTCTTTACGTAAATAAATTAAAGGTATTATAGTTACGAAGCACAACTGCACCAAGGAATTATGGCGCAAGGAAAAAACAACAATAAATTACTATATATGACGACAATGCATTATACAAATGTTTTGTATAGGTATATTTCTTCCGTTCATTATTTACATTTGTTAAGCAGAGTTACATCAAAAACGGAAACCCTCGTCATGCAAGCGATAACAGAGATATAACTTGTAGAATAGATCGTTCCTACATTTGTAGTAAAATATTGGTCATCTAACATTGTAATGAACTCATATCTATACGCTCACTAAATGTTTATTGTCAATTATAAGTTTGTTTCCTACCAATTCTAGTTAACTGAATCCTGTCTATCACAATACGTTATTGGTTTCATAGAAAATAATTTATTTCAGAATGCTAACATGGCGGGAGCTTCCTTAGTATTAAACGATTCATTGTCACCCGATATTTATTAGCATTAGGGAAACTATCATATAATAAGATAAAAGAGTGAAATGTATGGTAAATAGATACAGTATACAAGTGTAAGGTCCGATCTAATCAATTAAAGGTTGATTAATTTTATAGAATATAATTTATATATGACGTGTTTTACAAGTTAAGTTTTATAGATCGTTAAGCTGACCAGGTGCGAATTAAAGAGTATGACAAACAATACACTTCCTGTAAGAGGACGATGAGTAAAAGTAGGCATGATGACCAGGAAGAGAATCTGCCGTATTAGTAACACGAGTACAAGACAAAGGAGCTCGGGCGAGCCGAGTTCACGCATATTTAAATAAATAAACATGGCTAGAGCGCTGAGAGGCGTATGCGCAGATAATATAAAGAAAGTCATTCAGCTAGGGTTCGCCGATGTGGCATTTGTTTTATAATTTTTGTGCTATTTTCTTATTGCTAGATATTATGAAATACTTTCATGTGTGATCGAAATAGCCGGCGATCAGGTGGACCACATTAGTCACCTCTAAGGATAACAGGTTTCATGCGAAGTCTGTTTAATGTTGTGAATATTCATAAAAGGCGATCGACACCTAACAGATATTTTACTGACTGTTTGATCAATTACATAACCTAACATCACGACTGTATTTCCCCGAACAGGTAACAGGAGAGCTAAACACACTCCCATGATTCACCGGTTAATTTATATGTACGTACCACCTTGGAATTGGGTGTGAGTTTTTTACCACATGTTTGATAAATTAAATATTATAAGTAAATACTGACTACCTCGTAAGTCGTGTTGGTTGCAAGGGCGAATGTCAATCGAAAGGTCCTGGGTTCAAATCTCGGGTCAGACACAAATTGATTTTTCTAAATTACGTTGTCTAGTAATGATTCGGAGTGTGCATATGTGGAAGACTAACTGCCTGTTCTGTAGGGGGACGTAAACGTAATTGATGAAACGTAGGAGTGTTCTACATTTCTCTGCCTACCTCTTCGGGGATTCCAGGCGTGATGTTACGTTTCTATTATTAAGAATCAACAAACAGTTCGCTTCTCTAAATTCCCTTTTTTTAATCTACTAGAGGATATCTCATCATAAGTAGAGCCTGTGCTATGTTACCCAATCGGCTAGAAAACAACATACCTATACACTTAAATATATAAACATATTTTATATCCCAGATACAGAATAAACATCTGTCCCATGTGGAAATCAAATCCACTATCCCCAGTTACATACTAGACCAATGAATCAATCAGGTATAATAAATGTCTTGTCCATTCGAGCGTAGTGAGCATACTACATCGGGGACAAATGGCCGCGAATATCGTCTTCGGCCGTGAGAATCCGATCCTCTTCGATATGCGTTCTATTGCGATGTACTGGACATTGCTTTGTCTCAGGTTTTAGTACCGCGCTATTTTGCGAATTATTATTATGCGGTAATTTACTAGTAAGTACATTCAACTCGCTTTACTACTTAGTGCATTAGGTGGTATAGTGATGACGTCATGGGCGTTGTTTACCAATGGATACAAAATTCCTAGAATGCAAATAGAGGAATCCAGTATTTGATTTTTTTCACATTTTATAGCATCAATTAATGAATATGGTATGATAAGATATACGGAATAATGAAGTCAATTTTAGCTTCAAAAATTAGTTTAAAATATCTTATAAGCTACTATTTATATATCGATTTATTGAAGTTATTGAAAGACAAACGGTATACATGCTTTTTTATAGTTACAAACAATCTAATATCAATAAGCGTCGTGGGTATTAAATAAAAACGTGCGTAGATAATATCGAGAACGCGGCTAGATTCCGTTCGAAATACGGCAGTGGGTGCCCGGTTCCGCTTCAGAGCCGCGAACGCAAAGATCACAATCGCCGACAACTGTAAATGTTAGAAAACTAACACAAAACGATGTATTGACATTTGTCAAATTATTTTCTGGAAATTTACGTCAGCACACCTGTAATCCCTGAAGGGGTAGGCACAGAAGTGTAGTACAGTGCCACGTTTCGTTAGTTACATACATATCTTACCGCGGAATACATGCTATGTATGTAGGTACATTCATTTCGCTTTGTTAAGACAATATAAATTAAGAACAATTTGAGGCAGAAGCTGTGTCTTATTTATTTGTCTTCCTCGCTAAATTCTTTAATATCATTTTCGGCAGTCGAAAGTAACACGAATATTCCTTAGTTCATAGGATTATCGTTCATAAAAAAATAATAATAATGGAATAAAATCTAAGTACCAAAAAAGTCACTTAAATAAAGTGCACGCTCATTTTTTGTATTCTAATAATACATTTGCACATGCATAGCATGCATTCGTCAATGATATTACTGTACCTAGTCTATTCTACTCTTAATCCCCTCATCAACCCTTTCATTGTTCCACTGTTGGATGCAATCCGCTTCTGGTAATACGAAACAAGGCCTGCCTGCCTATCGCATAGTGTAAAGAGATATAAAGTATTATGTTGAGCAAGTGGCGGTGTATCACAGCGGTCAGTGTCACAACAAGGCCTCTGCTTATGGCAACAATTGCGAGAACCGTTTTCCTCCTTCCTGTGCACACTGCGCGGAAAAGCCTTGCTCATCGCGAGAGGTCGCCGTCCAAATACTTCACGCGAACGCTTCTTTACTGTGGGTATATTTTTATTAAAATATCCACTAAGGATGGATTTACTATTAATTGAGGAAATATTTGAAATTCATACTCCCTAACAAGATTTGATTTGGTTTTTAATATATGCCTACATGAAGAAAACTATTAATCAATTGTCGTGTTTAAAATAATTAAAAGATAAAAAAAGTAACATCACGCCTGTAATCCTCGAAGAGGTTGGTAGAGGAGTGTAGTATACTCCCACGTTTCACCAGCTACGTTTAGGTCCCACTATGGAATAGGTGGTGAGCCTATTGCCATATACCGGGCACACATCGAGACTCTGAGCCACTAGTAGAAAATCTACATTAGAAAAATCCAATAGTGCCCGAACCGGGATTTGAACCCAGGACCTCCCATTCGGCAGACGCGATTGCAACAAAAAAAATAATTAAACCCTTTATTATTTCAACACACAGATGTCCACTGCTGCACGAAGACCTTCCCCAATCAGCACCTTAACTCAAGGTCATCCTATTTTTTTGATGTTCCGCTTTTCTCTTATACCTTAAAATAACATAATTCCATAAAGGTGTTATATAGTAACATTTACAACGAATTATTTAAACAACAAATTTATCAATCGCAATGCGAGTTATATCGTATGAAAGCGATAGTATTGATTTGTGTTACATATCGCTATTAAAATAATTGCTACAACCCCTTATCAACCAGAACTCAACATTATGATATCAATCACATGCAGTTTCCTTGCCCCGCTGTGGTCTAGTAATAGGCAATCTAAGTGACTCTCTCTAAACGCACAGTGAAAGCGATTGCATAATCGCCCTGCATCTACCGCAAATCATGGAATGACGGGCCCTGCCAGCTGGAGATTAGCGTGAGGTTCCAATATGCCACGATATTTTAAGAACAGCAATAGCATAGCAATAAGCTCTACTTTAATTTAGTTTTATAATGTAGTAATCATAATGTTAGATACCAAGAGAAGACAAAAGTCTGTGAAATTTGTGTGCATGTGTGAAGGTAGCGATGTATATAAAAGAAACACGTCAGCTCTATAAAGATTTACCGGTATTCGGCATTCAGTGGTCTCTGCCAACCCCGTCAAGGACCTGGCGTGACAATATAACAGTAATAACAATTGTGTCAATATCTGTTTCCACAGACGACCGTCTGATCCTAAACCAGTCGGCCGAGCCTCTGTTATGGTAACAAAGCAGCTGATAGACAGACGGACATGCCTGTCCATATACTTGCACAGATATTTAAAATGGTTAAGGTAATAATTTTTAAATTTATCTAATAATATAATTGATTATATTATAACAGTATGAGCATTTTTTCTGTCAGGCAATGCTATGTGTATGAAATTTGTAACGTGAGTCAGTATAGCTGGTAAAGTTCGCAAAGACGTCATAAAGGAACGGTGTTGTGTGAAAGACGATTTATTGACTAGGATTGAGAAGAGAACGTGGGTAACATCGGTACATGTATGAAGACATACTTGTAGAGCAATTGTTACAAGGCAGTTGTAAGAAGTAGCGTTAGAAGCACAACTAAACCAAAAAAGGTCAGTGAACTTCAGGGGTATCGGTAATAGAACATTTGACTATTTCAATAAAAGGAAGTGTCCTTAGTCTCCACCTACCTCCGTAGACATGTGGATGTAACCGATGTTGCATAGACACAGCCTGAAATTCAATATGATAGCAAGCACAAAAGGTACATGGCTATTTTTATAAGTATACATGCTGCAATAGTCGGGAGCCCATGAACTAAGTCTTGGTTTAAAACTGAAACTAGTCGGGCAATCCGAAAAAAACGTACGTTACTTAAGACGGTATATAATAATTTACGTACATAAGTTAGTTTACTGCAAAATTTATTAGTCCTACTTATTTGTACTGCCATCAATAAATGACGTGGTGTAATGGATACTAGCTGCGAAGGAATTAGACGACCACGTAGTCGTACTGCGCGTGGAAATAAAGTGAAGGTAATATTTGCCAATTGAACAAACTAAAGCCAAGCGACAATCTGCCACTCAATGCCATTCGTTACACTAACTCGAGATTCACTATATTTAGTACCATAGAACGCAACGTTGTACATATATTTGAACTGTCTTATTTTTTGATATGTTGAAACGCATTTGTCACTGCATACAGTGTCTGTAAGATCACACTTGATATATTTCACTTGATGCAATCATAAGAGTGGAAGGCTTGCTGTTTCTCAAGAAATTCCCGTGATGCTTGTGTTCATAAACATTTGAGCTTTAAGATCTTTAAAAAAGGCATGATAATATATAGTACGTTTTCATGTGCCATTTCTAATTATAAACTTATTACAAGAATATAAGAATAGTCGTAAAACTTCTAAACAACTTAATTAAAAGCGAATTATGTGCATTTTTTATTATGAAAGCTATCTATATTGGAGACGTGAACCTACATGGTAGGTGAAAACCAGAGTAATAAAGACTCAACATTCAAATTCAAATCTTTTATTTATAATGATGTATGATACATAAATGTATTTAATAAATATGTACCACAATATACTGCAGGATCATTATTGGTATAGATTACTACATATTTTGATCGCCCTCATAGGCCCTGTAGGTGAGGCGGAACGACAGGGACACCACGGACTAAGCAAGTTTTGGATTTTTTTATCTGGTTGGCTTTGTTAAAAAATTCATTTACAGGAACTACATGACCCCAACCTGCATACCTTTACTATAGATAATATCATAAACATAGACATAGACTATATCATAAAGATATTATGGAATACTGGATCATTATATCTAGACCTCTGACTCGTTGGTCGTGTTGGTTGGAAGTACGACTGCCGATCGGGAGGTCCTGGGTCCGATTCCCGGGTCGGGCATTACTAATATTTTCTAATTTAGATTTTCTAGTAGTGGCTCGGACTCTGGATATGTGCCCGATGTATGGCAATAGGGTCACCACCTATTCCATAGCGTGACATAAACATAACTGGTGCAACGTGGGAGTGTACCACATTCCTCTGCCAACATCTTCGAGGATTGGGCGTTTGTTACGTTTTAATAGAACGGTTGCTATGTTGAGGAAAAACATGTTAAGAAGCAGGACCGAGACTTCTCTAAAGTATTCGTTAACTGGTGTGAACTCTGTTAACACGTACTTGGACAGTTGGTAAATTATAGTCTTGAACTTCCTCTAAATATGTTTGATGATAATGAAAGTCCTTTGGGCTACCATCACTAGCTTTCAATCACACGACTCTTGTCATCTTTTCAAGACTCGCCTTCTATTTTTTTTATAAATAGCCAGGTTTATTTTTCTTTGAAATTCAATGTGCACAGGTAATATACATTGATTTTTTCGGATAGTCAGAGTTAGAGTCAGAGTCAATTCTTCACAAATTGAAAACCAGTTTAGTCCATTTCAAACTAAAGTTTAGTTTTGGCCTAGTTAGTAAAGGACCACTTGCCTTCAGTTAAATTATATATGAGTAAGTGTACTTTTCCACGGCATAAATATACAGCAGTGATGTGTTATCACAGCAATCGCAAAAACTAGGTTATCCGAAAGTAAATACTTTTGTATAAGTAAGTTTTGACGATGCCTATAATAAGATATCAACGTATTTCTCAACAATATATATTTTCCATCAATCTTGTAGCCGTGAGCTGTAACATCAAAATAAAATCTATAAATCCGGGAATAGGGTGAGGGTGATTTATCTCACAGCTGGGTGGGTGTGAAATTTCACGTACATTTATCTCTGTTGTCGGAAGGTCGCGTGCATGAAAATCAACAACATCCTAGTGATAGGTTCTATATCGAATACAATATACAAACGAATAATATTTCGTTTCATATTCCTACGTGATTGGCGTCAAAACCGAATTGACAAAGAGATTGAGTTGTCTGCGATTATGGTCCATTAAAATAGTATACGGCATTGTTGTTTCTTAACGCCTCAAATTATGGCTTTTATAAGAGTTTATGTCACGTTAAGAAGATTTCAATAAGACTTGTGGTTATTATTGTTGCAAAGTATTTCATTCTAAATAAAGTAATAAATTGGAACGGATAATTTTACTCGTTTCATATTTATGGACAGAGATTACATTAAGAGAAAAGATATATTAACCATATATAGTAGACATTTTTAAGTTTTAGTTTTTTAAATTATATCGGTAAGGATATCCTTAAGTCTTCAAAATCTTTGCACACCATAAATCTTTAACCAACTAAGTATTCATGTTTATGGCTTGCTATATAGAGAACAAGTCAAAATAAATCACAGATATATGTGTCTAATATTAAGTTTGATTTACGAACAACATCGTGACACCGCTACAAAATAAATTAGGAATTCTGGGTGCGGTAGAAAAAGATTTATTTTACTTAGCGTTCGCGAAAGTCGCGAACACTCACCATAAACTGGGATGGAAGGAGGGATTTTCGGTAACGTTTCACGGGATTTCACACGTTAACGCACTATAAATAATATACACGGCAAACGGGTATCTGGAATATATATATTACACCTACTCATCGGAATCGTGAATACCATCTCAACTGGGGGTCTTGTCGTAGAAGAGGATTGGTGTTATTTTCGACGAAAAACTTCTGTATTATCTTACCATAGATAATTTTAATAAGGAATATGTTATGTTTTTTATATTCAACCTATTTGTATATATAAGTGAAGAGGGGCTGAATGGGAAACGATAGAAATGAAAGATGGTGTAAAAGAGCAAAGCGTAGAGTTAGTATGAAACACTTTAATAATAACTTTTGCTTATTATAGATTAAGTTTAGATATCTAACCCTGATATGTAATAAACATAAAACTGTCAATACAAGCTTGTTACTTGGAAGGAGATCAAGGTGGTAATGCCTTATTATAATAAGTATAAAGTGCCTGTCATATAAGAAACGTGAGTTTCTCTATACTATAAATGGAAAATTATTTTTAACATGTACTGCACATACACATGAGTTTGGTAATTCACGAAAATTATCCGTAACAATAGTATGGATAATATCACGCCTGTAATCCGCGAAGAGATTCTCAGATAACTGTAGTACACTTATGCGTTTTACTATTAATGTTTACGTCTCACAACGGAATAGAGAGTGAGCGTATTTACACACACCGGGCTCAAATGTAGAGTCCGAGCCACTACTATAAATCTTAACAAGAAGGAGAGGAGCAGGACTCTATTAAAACTAGTTTAGTGAGTAACTATCTATTTTGTTCGAAGATGGCAACACGCGCATTGCGTGGCCTTGTAATGGTCGTTTCCACGTCCTAGATAAATTATACACCTATTAAATATGGCGTAAATTTCAGTCTGCCTAGAGTGTGAAATTTTTGATAGTTGAAGTTTATATAGAATAGTGTTACGTAATAGTCAGTGGTCAAACACTAGCACAAAGTACATATTTATATAGATATACCTACCTATTTTTTCACATTAGAACCATAATAATGCTCGTATGTAAAATTTAAGTAACTTTTGTTTTTTTTCAGAGTTTGCTAGTTTTTATTGAATTCAAACTCATTAAAACTTCGAATTGACCTACAACATATAGTTAGATGAAATTAAAATTGAAAAGAGAAATGGAACATGTTTTGGAACTAACTGCATACTATTACTGCGGTTCGCTGAGTCTGAATTTCGAATTTCAGCCATCACGAGTTACTGCAGTAACTATCGTATTCGTGCTATTTTGAAAAATGTCCGTTCTGTGCAAAGTAAGTATTCGAAATTTATTCTTTGGGATATCTTCGGAGTGTAAATATTTTTTAGCCGCAGAAAGTTTAGGTAAGCGTTAAGAATTCGGTGAATATATACCTATGTGAATACTGCTCCTTCGGTTTTTTAAAATCTTTGCTAAATATGTAATATGTAAATGAGAAGTGTTAACATAAAAATAAAGCCACATCCGTGGCTAACGACATGTGCAATTATATTCTTTACGTAAATGCAAATAAGACTTTAAACTTCCAACGCGAATTGCGAATTTCGCTGCCTGGAATTTTTTTATATAATAAATTTCAGGAGAAATGTTCTTATATTCGCTTATTGTCATGGCCTTTTTTGTTATTCACTGAAATAAACCCAGTGTGATAGCCACAAGTAATAATGGAAAAAAAATAATGAAAAGGTAACAAAAAACGTAAAACCACGCCTGTAATCCCCGAAGAGGTAGGCAGAGGAATGTAGAACATTCCCACGTTTCACCAGTGAAAGTTTCAAAAAATAATGAAATGGACGTAAACGTGTGAAAAATTTGTGATTGTTTCGGAAGCAGTTTTCAATGTATATAACATAGATTGAAAAAGAAATTGCTGAAATCTAAAACGTTTAAATGAAATACTGTTTATAGGTATAATGTTTGCGCGAACGAAGCGAATTGTCGAGAATTTTTTTGCTGTTATTTTTGTTATTGTTCAAACTAACTATGGCGATTTGTGTATCAACAGGGTAAGCTATGGGTACGTAAGCTTATCTGGGGCTTCTCAAATGGCTTGTAATATATTATTACAATATTACAAGGATGAAATATTAATTTCACAGCTGCAGAGGTACTGTGGTGACCTCAAGCGAACCAGTTTATTAGAAAGATTTTTTTCTCCCGTTTTACGAATGTTATATTTTTTGCACATAAAATAAAAAGAAAATTTAACTCAAAAATATGTATATCTGAGCTTCATAAAAATGTCTTTGCGTCAGCCTAACGAGGGTGTTTAGCATGGCAAGTGACCCCGGTCGCGTCCGGGATTGACGACGTTATTAGAATTGCTAACCGAGATTCAAATTACGGGAATGGATAAAATGTATGTAAAATAGACATATATTTATACAGTATGTATTTAAAGGAGCACTGTATTAAAGGCAGGCACCTACATACTTATGCATGTATGTTCATTTACGTATGTATATAAATATATACATATAAATATATACATAATATATATTATAAATATGGGTTTTTCGTAATATTTAAGAACCAAATCTATATCGCAACTTCTGTAATATTCAATTTTCATTTTGGTATGTATACGATGCATGGCAATAGGCTCACCACCTATTCCATAGTGGGACGTAACCGTAACTGGTGAAACGTGGGAATGTTCTACA
>DWDU01003270.1:0-11766 GCA_018245575.1 Jemadia suekentonmiller
CTTCTTCTTCTTCTTCTTCTTCTTCTATCTTTTATAAATTAAGCAAATTAGTTTCGTAGAAATCAATTTGTAAGGTAATCAATTTGTAAGGTAATCAAGTTGTAAGGTATATGTATCGTTGATATTCATAAAATAAAATATTTCAAAATTTATCAACCTACTGAACTGTATAAGTTACAAATATACGTACAGATGATAGTGTATGATTCGATTTCGAACAATGTCCTTGTGGAACGGTTACAGCTATAAGCATTATTAACGCTTTTAACAGTTCAATCGGCGTTCAACTCCCGTCTATTGCCATACATGAAAGGGCTCGGAGCATGATTTACGACTCTATTCCACCTCGGGGTTAGTGGGCTGAACACGCCATATTTTTTGTCTGCAACGTTTTTGTGATATTATCCTTCAACGCAACGTTTGAACATTCGTTTCTTACGATACTTAACCAAATGGGCATCGTACACATTATGTTTGCGATTCGTTTCAATAGTTTATGCCCGTGCAATGGTACATATAGATATTATTTTGTTTATCAACGGTTATATCAAATTTATTGTCATCAAATGATGCAGTAGGTACTGCGGTTCTTAATTAATTATTATTTAATTTTAAGGGCTGGCTCATCAAAATAAAAAAACGAGATAATCCAATCTCACAGTAAGTGGCTTCGAGCGAGACTTGTGTATGAGATCATATAGTACAAAAATGTTTTAAGGTGACCAGGTTTTTATTTAGTGGAATAACATAACTTAAAGCTTACACTTACATATAAACTAGTTTTTACGATTTGCTTAGAAATATTATTCTCACGCACAAACAAGTTCATACAATTCCAAGTTCATACGAATTTTAGGGAACACTGCTACGCCTGAAGCTGTCGGATTACAGCAGTAAATACTTAATAGATTCCGTACACGTACATACATAGCCACGCAGGCACGTAGCTAAGTTGCGATGTACGAATATCTCATACCAACCGTAATGGCTCTAGCCGAGAAATCCCCTGGCTTAGTGTCAAAAACCAAAGGGCAGGTTATATTACATCAAGTATAGGAATACACATGTGTACGTACATATATGTGAATAAGCTTCCAGTAATCTGTTAGAAACTGTATATTGTTTTTTATTGTAATACGACAATCTACTGAAATAACATCGAGAGGGGAGGCAGAGAACAGTAGCGGATCCACGTTAGCTATTATATTATATAGGCCATGGAATAAAACTTTTTGGAGCTATAACCGGCCACAAATTCGGACGCTGAGCTTCTACTAGTAATTTTAATCTAGAAAAAACTATATAATACTTTGCCTGATCCGGGTATCGAAACCAGACCTCTGACTTAGCAGCGAGACAGTCAAGCATATAGATATAGGTTATGAAAAAGTGTTATTAAAAAGATATATAGAAACTATGAAGAATAAAAATATAGAGACCGTTAGAGCAATGACAATAAATACTGAACCTTAATAACATGAGCCTCTTGTCGGTTCTTATCCCACGTTTTCGTATTGGAGGCATAAAGGTCAAGCAGGTTATTTGTCAAACATTCATTATTAACGGAACTTATTTTCTCTCCGAGACGGAGTGACGTTATAATTAGCCACGACATTAAACCCGTACATATCTATAGATTCTATTCGATCATCTTGTAGATAAGTTTCCAAGATGCGATGTGCTCTGTAGTGAACTAGAGTCTTTTGATTAGTATTCTTATAGCAAATCTTTGTTTGTTGTTTGTTTAGCGTCGTTCCTTTATACAGATACAATACAAACGAAGACTAGTATGTTAAAGTTAAAGTCAAACCGTACTTATACAAGATTGATTCATAAGACGTGATAAATCTTAAGTAGGTTGGGATAAGATATAAGGAAACTTCTAAAGTATCTCTATAGTTATATATTTATACTAGAATTCTCCCGCGGCTTCGCTTACCCAGAAGTCGCTATTCCAATTTATTCCAATAGATCATATATGCTTTCGTTAACTGAACTTAACGTTAACTTGGGGACTGACGAATCTTTCCGTTCGTATGATACTTCCTTTTGAGTATAATTTCCAAAAATGTATAAATGTATAGATTCTTTTTAGCAACCGAAGGCATAAATATAACATTTCAGATGTACAAAATGCAAACCGATGAAATTTCAGATAATTTTTTCAGCCGCAATTTTCACTCTATGTCAGTTCGTCTTCTTCTCGGCATTGCAATGCACAATTACAGTAATTATAATGACAAGGAATTGTCTTCAGTCAATGCAATCTACATATTTACAAATACAAATCTACAAATATCTCTATCTACAAATTTATTTAAAATGTAACAAATTCAACACAACAGCACGGAAGAAGTGAATTTTGAATAACACGTCTGCTATATTTTTGAGGTCCTGGGTTTGATCCCGGGGCGGGTGCTAGACTTTTCCTATTTGTATTCCGTAGTCCTGGCTTGGAGTCTGGATTTGTGGTCAGTGTATGTTAATAGGCTCACCCCCTATTCCATAGAATCACTACTCTGATTGTGACTCCAGTGACTAGAGGTGTCATGTTACGTTTTTTATATGTACTCGTAGTTTATCAATCATCTGGTTCCATTAGCACATCCTTCACTTAGTTAGATGTCAGATGGCTATGTGTGTTGTCCTATAATTTAAATTGTAACTGTATAACTTTACCTACTCCAAAGTTTCAGACAACTTCGTAGGGAATATACTCGTATTTATAATTCTGAAGTAATATCAACATTCATTTCCTTGCTTCGCGGTACTCTATTGAAAAGTTTGTACGAAACAGAGTGTATTACGAGAAGGTACCTTTATTACAGTTCAAGTTTCCGACTGGCAATTACATGTGAAGATAATTTCACAATCATTTACATGAAACAAATGGATACTTAAATTATACCTACGGAACGGCTTCAAGTCGACTAATGGAAAGTAACTTATTATTACAGACACGATTGTTAATGGGATTACAATTTGGAGTACAGTTATCGTAAATACATCTTGTTCTTATTGCAAAAGTTTTTCTTTCTTGTTATCTTTTACTTACTCGTATATGTCCCTTTTGTATATATCAACTTTATATTATAATGATATTTCATCGAAATAAACTGAAATACTCGCAAAAGGTGTAGGCATACAGTTCATAAGGATTATAAATATTATAAATTTAAAATATTAGCCAAGCCTTTCCACTGCGCTCTTTCAATAAAGAGCAACACTTGGTTACAATTAACCAAATTACTATCTGACTCGGACAGCTCGGTTGAAGGTTGAAAAGTGTTGATATAGTAGGTACCAACAATAAATGTTAATCTACGAAAAGTTTGTTCGAACGTTTAATAATCATTACGCCTATGATCAGATAAATGTTGAACTTTCGAAAAATATACGAATAACTCATGTAGTTAATCATTTGTATTCGCGTACAATTACTTGGTCGCGAATTGAAGATTATTTAGATTGAATGCCTATTGGATTTCCGCCAAGCGAGGAGGAACTTTCGTGATTTCATCAACTCTGAGTTCTATTAATTACCGAGAGTCTCAGCTATCTGGGTCACTGCGCCAACGATGTAAAGTTAAGAGCAAAGAGAGACGTATAGATGGTCACTTTAGTGGATCTGCTGAGTTTTTGATTAAATAATTAATTATGATTTGCGTAAAACATATCTATGTTTTTAATTATAAGTAGAAGTAGTAGTCATGATTATGCCTTATGTGATCTTTGCCGTGTATAGATATGAGAAGCAGATTTATTTTATGCAGGTATCTAAATATCCGGAAATTACCTAACACGAAATATTTATTTGAAATCTAAGCGGTGTAAGTAAACTATAAATAAATATCTCCACGCACGGCCACGAGATCTCAAAGTAATAACCAGTTGGTTGATAAACTATATGTTGACATATTAGCATAAATTTAAATTTCACATGTGTAATTCTAAAACTGACGAATTGTATTTAAAAAAATTCTAACCTTATTTTACCCCCTAAGGAAAAGAAATCCGAGGAGATCTGGTAACATATTTTTTTTAATAAATCAGATCGTAAAACTAAAATTTTACATGTCTAACTGCCAAACATACGAAATTTTAAATAATCTGTCAATCATATTCAGCAATATTAATCCAATTTTAATATTATGTCAGTCCGTCTTTTCCTCGGCATTGTATTGTACTATTATAGTAGTATGTACAAATTATGTATATGTAATGTAATGAGACGGCGTTCCTTTCAGTCAATCAAATTTATGAATTTTATCTTGTAAATTGTAAACAAGTATTTATTGTCTCATGCTAAAACATAACGAAAAATTATTTGAAATGTACTATTTTCTACGTTATTGCATATATGAAAAGGGTTTAGAATAACTGTCTGTTATTATAGTAACTATAGGTCCACCAAGAACGCCACCTGCTGAGAGAAATCCGAAGTTCCGAAAATCTTACTCTAAACACTATGTTAACATTTTTGGGACTCGGAAAATTGTTTTATTCAACTCTGATAAAGAATTAAGCAATTCTTTTGGTCATTGTAGCTTTACGCAAATGATTGTTGAGCTTTAAGAGGTCTACCGGATTTGACAGTGGGGGATACTAGGACTTATCTTTCTCCCGAAGGAATAACCAAACTGGATTGTGCGTATTATCAAAACGCACAATCATTGCGGCTTAGCCTCCCACATAAGCTGAGCTCCGACATACTGAAGAGGAAGTTTATTAGGATTAGAAAATTGAAAGGTTGTATGTAAAAAAGTGTGTTGTTTTTCACTTGAGGTGAAATATTTATTATTCTTTTCCCTGTGTCACGTTTTTATATGAAATACCTTCAATACTCAATATTTATTGCAATGCGTATATAGCTACATCTATGTTTGATACACTGAAATGTAGTTCACATCAACTAGGTGTCTCTGTTTACATTTAAATAGTAAGATCATAACAAGTCAAGCAGTAGTTTCATAGATGGCGCTTTTATTATATATACCATAGAGCAACAAATATGTATTAAAAACGGTGATACGTACATTATAAAAGTGATATTCGAGGCAATATGCTACATATTCACTTTCTTACTTTAGTTTTAGATGAAAGTTACTAGGTATATACAATTAGAAACTTTTATCTAATGTTGACGATAAGGATACAATATATTACGTTGTTTTTCTATTTGGTAGGTACAGCAAAAAGATCTTTCTGTGGACACACATATTGCTAAAGCAAGGTGAACTAGAACTACTAAAAATTTCACTATTGTATTTTTAAAGGGAAATTTTAGTTGAATCTATACATGACATGGTTGTTTATAGTGACATCTATACATGACAGAAAGAATTACATGTTTGCTATCATTCTGTATAGAGTGTCACCTAGGATAGAAAAAAGGAACTTTTAATTATACTCACCGTGTTATACATACGGAATTTGAATGCTTTTTGTATTATGACATTAGATGGCACATGTATCGCTATGGAGAATTATTGTATTGTATTTAATTCAACACATTCTTGAAAGAGAGCGCTAAATTATAGTTTAGATTTTATTGTGTAATAATCTTTTAGTATAAAATGTGTGTCTATTTTGACTTTTTTGTCGATGTTATTTCGAATCCTATAAAATATCATTTGTTTCTTACACGTTTCCATCTGCGATATTATGAATGAATTTATTTTAGGTGTTTCTTGATAGAGTAATAAGATCTATGCATTTTTTGTGACAGTAAAGTTTTCGATTACATTGTATCAAAAAAAACATCCGCTGCTCTTTTTTTGAGGTAATATAAAATGATATAAAGCGGGTAAAATAATTATGAGCTCAGAAATTATTTTCAGCGAACTATCACAAAAGCTACGGGTTCATTGCTTACTGTTGAGAACTATTCATCAAGTTGAAAGTTTTATGGAAAAAAAGTTCTATAATATTTAGTTCAAAAAAACGTAAAGATTGGTAAAAGCTATTTCAGCTAGTTACTTCCCATGGTGCGGAACGGGTGTCTGTGAATTGGTAATTTGCAGCTATTAGGATAATTTATAGCCGCATAATACGGTGGAAACCCGCACAGATTTCATTATTGATGTTACTTTTTGCCGGGACAGACGCCCCGATCGCGTGTCGCGTGCTCTTGACGTCTTTTTTTCGGTTGATATTTTGGGGATGCAACAAAAAATGTTTTAACTGGCCACTGACTACCGAAATATAATTTTTGATAATTTATGAAATTACACCGTCTATTGCTTAATAATTCATAGTTAGCTACCGTTTTTTACTCATGCTGTAAGATGATGGATAACCTTAGGCTAAATGTTCGGAGCCGAACGTTGTCCATATACATCGATATAAATTGTTTGTTAATAAATGTAGACGTTTAAAAAATCCGATCATTAAATCAGATTTCTTGGGTATTGTATGGAACTATTGTGTACGAAATTTGGTAGATAATGATTAAATCCAGATTGCTTTATAAAAAAATGTAGGTAATAGGAGTTCCTTATTAATCTCATGGATTGCGCAATATACGTGAGTACGCACACTGCGTAAATTATAAATTCCCGTTAATAATGTAGATGGGAGTACGTAATAAGCACGCTTTGTGGAATTACATGTTTTACGCTTGTCATTCCTTAGCAAAGCGACATGTTGTTGGTAATCGCGCGTCCGTACGTATAGTAGGTATAGTCTGTGGCAAGGAAATTGCGCGGTCGCGCGCGCCTTGCCCCACCGCGAAACCCGACTCCGTTCCTGGCCCCGCAGCCGCTCAGATTATCGCTTTATTGAACGCCACTGTTTCACTTCGCGTACGAATCGCGATGCATCACCGACTCATATAAAACATGACACGGTAAACCGTTCCTCACTTCCTGGTATTTTAATCGTAGGCGAAGTCGCTGTTTTCTTTGGAAAAACGCATTTAAGTCTGGTTGTGCTCACCGCATTAAGTACAAGTTTATCAATAGAGATGTTAACAAGAAAATATTGTATATAAAAATTGTTTATCAATAAAGATTCGAAGGGTTTGACTAGATATTGGTTTGACTTGTTAGACTTTGTTAGGAAACATAATGGAGACAGTTATGCCATAGTTTTATCAAAATAATACAAAAGAGAAAAAGTGTATCGATCCTAATTAAATGCTATTATTAAAATACATCGACAAGAGCAATAAAATGAGAACTTAATAAAAAGATGTTACAGTAAACAAAATCAGTCTTGTAAGTATTCAAGAGACACAAAAATGTTCAATCAATATTGTGTAAGTAAAGTGTCAGCTTATCATTTTTATGATTCCTATATTAATAACTTAATTGATGCATTACTATAGACAGTACGATATGGATTTCTAGATATTTTTATATGTATATGTTCGCCTATCCTATACATATTTGCTACAACTGTGATACAGTCAGTTAACATACGAGTATGTATATGTAGGTATTATGCAAGACATTTGGTTCTATACAAAAATAACGAAATTTTATTTTAATAACGTTGTATTGTTCGGAGGCTCGTACATGGTCCTTGTGGATCCGAATGTCGTGAGTGATGGAATTCTCCATGCTCATGTGATCACGTTACTCCGAGGCGCCCGATGCGCCCAGTAGCTATGCCCAAGTCGAGAGTTTTTTGTCTCTTTTCTGACAGATCGAATTAAAATAAACGTTCCGATAAGGCGTCCTACAATATTATCATCCTGTATTTAGTTACGTGAGCGTGCGACGGACAGTGGGAACTTGGTAGGTGGGACTCGACCGTTTCTGATCCGTTTTGTTTTTTACTACTTCAAATCAAAAGGTTTTCATCGTTTTTTTTTCTATCGTATCTAAACTATACAAATTATATTTTTATCGTTAAACGTTCAATATGGCTTCTGAATATTTTGTTTAGCGTACACACGAAATCGTTAATATTAATACAGGCAATTATATAAAAATCTAGACTGGAATTATATGCGGACTATAGGACTAGTATTGTTTGTATTCGTATTTGTACGTCTATTTCAATTTAAAATCATTGAATAAAGTTTGACGAACAAAAACACATATGGTGAAAACAGAGTAAACTCTATGATGCGTAAAAGCTACCGTTTTCAACCAAAAAGGTTTAACTTTTTTCTGGCAAGCCGTTACGTATTGCCAGATGGTATTTTTGTTGGTTCGATAGACTTGACTCGTTATTAACAACGTGTGACATATATTATAATAATATACTTAGTATTTTTACATAATTTAATAACACAAGATATGATAATTATAGAAAATAAGCATAAGACTGAAGAGACTTTCACTAATTGTAAAAAAAATCATTTTCCTTTAATTTTGATTTATATTTTGTAATAATTTGGTAAGGATTCTAAGAATAGGGATAAGGATTCTTATTTAATTTATTTCTTGTTGTTATAAGAAAAAAAAATCACTATATATTCTTGTCTTTCGATGGACATGAATTTTCTCTCGCAGTAAGAAGGGAAGGCCGTAATCTATTACGTTGACCAAATGTGGGATGGCAGAACGTATATTACTTTGAATAAAGACCGATGTTTAGTTACCAGTCTCTTCCACAACTACAAAATGCTTAGGGTAGCTGCAGCACGGCACCAGCACCACGCAGTTCCAAGTACCGATTGGTGATGAAAAAGAAATTCGAGCATTGGAAGACTCCAAACCATCTCCACCACATGAGTGCGCAAGTTTTTTTATTTGTCGATAAAAGTTGGATAATAAAAAAGCAGCACACACCGTATATAAAAATGATTGCTTAATCAATTGCGCATACGAATTCATCTGAATTATCACAAAACAAGCAGAATAGCATTGAAAAATATTAAAACAATAGTCATTTTTTTATTACCTATAATCGCACCGAATACTCGAGTGAAGGCAGAACGATATACACGTTATCGAGTTACCTAGGCTACTGGACATCTCACTTAGGTATAGAGAAATGCTCTAACATACTTCGGAAGCGACGTAAAACATATTATAAACACGCCACAGCAAGGTCGAGTTTTAAACACATTTCGAACTCCACTTAAAACAAAGCATGACCGCGTAATAATAGTCGCTTCGGTGATTTTATGGAAACACGATATCGTGTTGGCCTCTCACAAAAAGAATAAAGCAAGACCCGACCGAAATTGTTTTAATCGTCGGAAGCCGCTCGGGACCAGGGATTATTTTGTAATTATTAAATTGTGATTGCGCAACACTTTACAAATGATTCAATACGTCAGCAGGTACATTATTACATTTTCTCAATTTTAATCGTTTAGGTGTAATAAATGAAATTCCACAAACGATTCATATCTGGGTTTTTTTCACTCCCCATCGCTCTGAATATCGCATATCGCTATTTAATTTGCATTAAGATAGTGATATTATGTATAAGAATTGTAATAAAATAAAAGTAATTTCATTAATGTGACGATGCTCCTCGCCTCTATGTAGAGTTCTCGTTCCGTATCGAAGTCGGCCAATCATGAAAGCAGTGACGAGATATGATGGGACAGCATACGATTTGTTTGAGCTAACGCACAGGCGATCAGCTACTGATGGTTCGCTGGCCTACCTACCGCGGCTTTCGATCACAGAAAAAAAAAGCTTCGTAGCTCTGTTTTAAGCCACCAGAATTCCTTCGAGCCAAATACGTATGTTTAATCGTACGTAACAACTTATTTAATTCGGCGTGAGTAAAAAAAGTCTGAATCAAGTTGAGTTTGACGTTACCTTTATTGTTGTGGTCCTTTGTTTAGCCGAGTCGATTATCATGCGTTTTTTCTATAGATTTAAACATAAAAATTACAGTTCTTTTAGACGTTTTTCTTACTATTGACGAAATACTAGTAAATATGAGCTGCTTCAATCTTAATTTGGCCAATTCTTACTTATGTATCGTATTTCTCACTTTTGTTTATATTGCTCGTAGTATTTAGGTATATTATGTTTGACAGCCTCGTTGGTCAAGTTGCTATAAGCGCGTCTGCTGATCGATAGGTCTTCTTTAACTTTAACTTAGAATTTCTATTGAAAATTCCTAGTAATGGCTCGGAGTCCGAATTTGTGCTCGGTGTACAGCAATAGGCTCACACCCTGTTTCGTGGTGGGACGTAAACTGGTGAAACGTGGGAGTGTGCTACACTCCTCTGCGTATCGCTTAAATGATTACGGGCGTGATGTTTCTTTATACTGTATTTGTTTCATATAATTAAAGCAAATAATATTAATACAGTTATATAAAATTTAAAGTTCTAAAATTAATTGTGTCAGAAAGATATTAGATTTCAAAAGAGTTATTAAGAACAACATAAACGGATTTAAATGTGGGGAATATTATGCGATGTTTTTTTATATTTTAAGTTCGTTTATAAAGTGTAATTATGACAGTAATCGACTTTTTTACAGGTGATCGTGGTATCGTATAATTTTTTTTTATATTTGTGTGCTTGCTTCTCATCGTCCAAGGGCATCTGATCTGTCATGCAGGTTCAGAGCTGGCCGGGGTCAGGCCGGCGCCTACCTGGGGTTTCCGTGAACTGATCGCCTGTCAAATGTAATCGCGTACCTTCTCCAGCCGCATATCTACTGGGACCTTATTGTATTGATTTTAAAGTATCTTTATTATTTTGATGAAGACAGTGAACTTAACACGTGCAAAATTAATAAGTATTTTTTTTCTGACCCTTTTATCGTCTACTCTCAGAATGCGAGGGTTAAGGCCATAGTCTACCACGCTGGCCAAGTGAGGGTTGGCAGACTCCATGCGCCTTCGAGAACGTTTATTTAATCTTAAAACACACATTTTTAAGACATGCACGCCACGATTTAAACCCGGTCTTACGGAGTGAGAGGTGGAATTTATTACTGTAAATAATTTACACGGTATTCTAAACCTAAAAATAGTATGTTCTATCAACCAACTTTTAATATTATATTCAAACTGTTAGATTGATTGCTAATTTATTTATCGCAAATATGTTAATTAAGTGTTCATTCGATTAAAAGACGTTGCTGAAGCACCTACTGCAGGTGATAAAATAATCCGTGGTCAATAGATTAACGTACACAAAACGCCAAGTAATGCAAAGTATTTTGGCGGACACTCGAAAGCCACACATTAAACCGCATTTTAAGGCCTCGAAGGAAGTTCGCGTTAAAGAACTTATTGAGCTTGTTACTTACCTAAATGCGTTGAGCTTCGAAAACCTCAAAATTCAAGGATATTTGGGGATGGTGTGTAAACGTTGTCCTAATTAACGGCTATAGTGCGGCGCGCGTTGGGAACTACAGCTTTATTTTAATTAGTGTTTTATTGTGGTATAAATATATCGTGTAAGGAACTAAATGAGTATCGGTTTGGATTTGATAACACTTTACTGATGGAGCGACCTTAAATCAACTGTTAACTTATTTATAACAGTTGTAAAATTGTCACTTAGTCGTCTATTATAGTGTGTAACTGTTACGTTTTGTATTCACCCTATACGTAAATGTATTAGTAATAAAATGATATTCGTCCGAAATCTTATAGGTAATGTTATTTTCGTGTAGAGTTTGTTCTAAAACATTAAATCGGCAAGTGTGTGTGTTAAAAATTTAGTATTGCATTGTTATCCAGTGATAATGTTCCTTGTTTTAGACTAAAATTTTAATAATATAGATTAATTTATTTTTATTTATTAAAACTCTTATACTGCCTCGTTGGTCGTGTTGGTTGCAAGTGCGACTGCCGATCGGGAGGTCCTGGGTTCGATTCTCGGGTCGGGCA
>DWDU01003271.1:0-11764 GCA_018245575.1 Jemadia suekentonmiller
TTCTTGATAACCTAAGTGACACAAAGTCATAATAAATTGCACGAAATTTTCTCGCGTTAAATTCGTGCAAATGTGACACAGATTATTTTCAATTGCCGTCAAATCGTAAAACACACGACAAATGAATGAACTAATGAAGTACATGCTCATAATATTGGCAAAGAATTTCTTTTTCAAAATTTAAACAATTTTTTTTATAACATTACTCATGAACGGCCCGTTTTGAAATCTTTCAGTGTGGCCTTCGTATAATACATATTATAATATCCATGTTCTGCAGTTTTACAAGAAGTAACGGAAAAAAACACCACAAACACGGAGAAACAGTTCATATATTGTTAAATGCTTTTGCTTTTGGTAATACTGTTCAAGCTTCCGATTTTTTTTGTGTGAAGAGCAACATAATATTATTTCTAATAGCAGACATTTAAAACGACAATTTTATACATCAAGAACAGTTCGTTGTAACATATCTCACTCTTTATGATGTGACCAACAGTAACACTAGAATAAAAACATAAGTCGTAACTTAAACTGATTAGGTCGTAATATGACATTAGGAAAATAAACTAATTATATATCAATATTTTCCAGCCTCAATAAAAATCAAGGAAATATGAATGATGATCGTTGTCATATTTTAAAAAGATTAGTTTTCACTTAAAAACAAAAATTGTCGATGGTAATACAATGTTGCCTACATAAGAAAAACTCCCGTTTATCATGGTTATTTTATGCCCATTAATATTATTTCTGATTATCGAACCAGATTTTAAATATAAAATAAGCTAGTTCTATGGTTTATAAGCAGTTTTTTTTGTATGAAGTATATGATATTATATTTTAATGTATGAAGTATATGACATTATAAAAAGGAATATTTAATTGCTGCTAATTTTATACCAATCATAAGCCTGTCTCCGTCCACTACTGGATATATGTTTCTTGAAAGGGATTCTGTCCTTAAACGCCATCGTAAACATGTGGATTAGCGACAGGGATCGTCGAGTACAGGTTCCCGCACCGCTTATATTGCTATCTGTCAGCAGTCAGGGCAATTCACCGAGCCCAGATTGGTCGCGCAATACCACGATCAGCTGAGTGCCAGAGCCTCATCTATTACATAACACGGTGCGTCATTCGCAGGCGAAGTTGGCTTGAGCTCCCAAGATGGACTTTGGAACTTCTTATACCCTTATTAGCTTATATTATTATATAAGTTGTTTTGTACATTATGTGTACATAAAAAAAGTAACATCACGCCTATTATTCCCGAAGAGGTAGACAGAGGAGTGTAGTATATTCCCACGTTTCACCAGTTACGTTTATGTCCCACTATGGGATAGGTGGTGAGCCCATTGCCATGCACAGGGCACAAATCCAGACTCCGAGTCATTATTAGAAAATCTAAATTAGAAAAGTTCTATAATGCTCGACCCGACAATCGAACCCAGGACCTCTTGACCGGCAGTCGCGCTTGCAACCAACACGACCAACGAGGCCGTACATATTTTTATCAAATATATATTCTTTGTTGTAACGATACGAAAGAATAATTATAATACTAATATGGAGTAGCACCCAACACTTTCAACCTATCTAATTAAAATATGCTGTAATGAGTCAAGCCGGGGACAGGGCGCGATGGCATTCTTTGGGGGAGACCTATGTCCATCAGTGGACTGAGACAGGTTGTTGATGATGATGACGATGATTTAATGGGCGTCACATATTTAAAGTTACATTTATAAATCAATCTATTTCTTTTTATATTCTCTCCTTTCATGTGTTCACCATTCAGATTAAAATAAATTAGGTGTTTAGGTAATTAGGTAATAAACGTTTTTTTCAGTATCATTACGGACAACATTGCCTACTGAAAATGTTACAAGAGTAGAGTCTGGAAATTTTAAAATTAAAATAAGATGATGACAACATTGTTCAGTTCGTCTACACTCTACAGTATTATGGTTAGTTAAAACCGCATTCCTTTAGTTTCTGTCTGCACAGCTGTTTGCATGATTGTCTGACTAGCTTAGTGGTAATCGCGGATTCATTTTAAGTGTCTGTTTATTTGTGTTTGTAAGTGTTCTGAATTATTTTGTATAAAGCACTGGTACAAAAAAGTGTATAATTTAATGGAATTTGTGTGAGTTGTTTATAAACAAATAATGTATGCGTTTATGACGAATAAGTTAACAGTGGTCATTATTATGAATGACAACTAAACAAGGACGTTATTTTCGACCACCACGAGGTTAGTTCAATATGATGTCGACTCCTGGTACAGCCAGCGGTCGGTATGCGGCGCATGGAGTGGCCGTCGGCCAGTCAGGGCTCGATAGTCCGGAATTCGAAATGGCCATCGCTGTACCCCCTTCAATATCCTACGATTTGCACGCGAGCTGTGGAGTTGAGGAGTCTTCCTCTGATTCTCGCTCACCAGACATGCCCGTGGCAAAAGCCAGCGATCGCGAATCGCGTATTAAAGCCGAGAAGCATCGTAGAAGTCAGTACAACTGTCAGATAACACAGATAATGGGCCTGCTGTCCAACGTTATCAACTCTAGGCGCAAAGTGGACAAGACCAGTGTTCTGAGACTGGCTGCGGACAAGCTCCGCAACGAACACGTGTTTGGGGATTCGATCAAGTGTAGGCACTTGGAGACGTGGAGCCCGGCGATCATGAAGTTGTTTGACCTATTGGGTGGGTTCATGGTAGGCATAACGTGTCGCGGCCGAATATTCTTGGTGTCGCCCAATGTACAGGAGAAACTGGGATATTGCCATATAGATTTACTGAGCCAAAATATATACAATTATATACACTTCGAAGATAAAGAGATTATGAAGCTTCACATCTACCCTCCAGAGTTACGGAATGGTTCGGATGACAGTATATTTAATGAACATCTTAATTTTCAACTACGATTAGTGCACGCTGGAATTCGTTCTGATACTCCTCAGTACGAGAGGTGCAATTTTGATGGGATGCTGAGACGTTCAGATCATGCCACATCTAATGGTGTTCAAGATGAGCAACAGATCAGAAGGCAGAGAGTGCGACAAAATAGAACATTTTCCTCCAGCGGCAATGATTTTGTATTCATTGGTATGGTTCGTATTATGACAACTGATTTACCAGCCCGAATCTTACCACCCTCGGCTTATAATGAATACTGGACCAGACACCTCATAGATGGCAGGATTGTGCAATGCGACCAGAGCATATCACTTGCTGTGGGTTATATGATTGAGGAAGTGACAGGTACTTCAGCGTTTGTGTTTATGCACAAGGAAGATGTGCGCTGGGTCATATGTGTGCTGCGGCAGATGTATGACCAAAGTAAAGAATTTGGTGAGTCATACTACAGATTAATGTCTCGCTCAGGCAATTTTATATACATGCGTACTAGAGGCTTCCTTGAAATTGTTAAGGAGACCAAGCAGGTACAGAGCTTTGTGTGTGTGAATAGTGTTATAGGAGAGGAGTATGGGAAGAAGATGATGGCAGAGATGAAAAGGAAATATTCAGTAGTTGTTAACATGAATGCACAATGCAATGATAAAATTTCACCAGTCGATGATGTGCCGGTGGAGCATCCCAAGAGGTTGGAACGCATAGTGATGCATTTGGTGGAGCCTCCCGCCCGCGAAAATTTGGATGAACTCAAGCTAGTTGTACCATCTAGAGATAACATTATAACTGCCATAAAAAATAGTGAAAGGGTAGTTCACGAGACCGGCATAAGATTTGACACACGCAAGAGGAAAAATTCTGACAGTGATGAAAATGGTGATAATTTGAAAAGGCACAACCTGTCAGATTGGTGAGGTTGTTGCGCAAGAGTGATATGTTCCTTGTAATATTGTATCAAAAAGTGTGATTGACTCAGACACTGTTTTCTAAATATTATTGACACCAGAGTAAAATGACATTGTTAGTTTCCTAAAAATGTTTCATTTTTTATTGCATTAGTGAAAAACCATGTCTATTTTTTCATTATTCCGAAGACATTATGCTGTTACATACCATGTGTTTAAAATCGGGACTATAAAAGATGGTAATTTTGTATATAAATATCAATTTTTAAAATGTAGGGGGACATGTTACAAGCCCTTTTTTAATAAATGTTGCATCAGTTGATTTAATAAGTCAGCATCAGACATTATTCCCATGGGCCTGGAATCTATTCTATTTGTTATGCTAATGACAACCATGGCTAATTAGGAATGTGATCATTTCCTTAACACACCAAACAATTTTAGGTTTTTTTATTAATATTATTTTTTTTATTAGTTTAAGATGTTACTTGCCAAATATTCTTATTATTGATGTAATACTTCATGTATAGTTACTTAATGGTTCAGATAATAAATGTGAAAGATGTCTCCAGAGATCACTTAAAGACTCGGAAAGTGTGTTCTGCATTGCAAGTGTGTAATGTTGTAAGTGTGTATGTGTACTAGTATATCTAGATTAGACTGTGTAAAATCCATATTGTAACCCCCAGTGATTGCTTATTATCAAATTTTAAGATAATAAATAAGGGTCATTGTTTCACATGTAACATTTTGTAGGCGGGTTTAATTCAAGGATACAGTTCATAGGATGTGACTGGCCTGCATCAACTGCCAGGTTGGAATAAGGCACATAATATTTGGCAACAGTCATGTTGGAGGCACTCCTACTTGCCCACATTGTACAGTTACTGTTGTGTAATCAGTTCTTTTTCCAGATAAATGTGCTCTTTTACTGTCACTCTGTTTTCTACATTTTTTACTGATATTGATGATACAATGTTTTGATTACTTTATCTATGCAATAAACTAAAACCCACAAGTTACATAGTTGCACCTTTATACAACTTTGATGTCATGTATAAAATCTGTGAATTAATAGGCAAACATGAAATATCAGTCTATAATAGAAGAAATAAAAAAATGTTTCAGTATAAAAATTCGAAAATTAGCTCATATCGTTGAACCTACAAATGATATAATTGCTCAACAATGGTCCAAACATACATATGAATTATAATCACTTAGTTTTAAATTGTTCTATTTAAATTAAACTGATACTAGTTATATATCTGGTGAAGTGTTATTAGTGTGCCATAGAGATAAAATAGACCAGGATTTGTGAAGAAAATATTGTATTTTTATATTAGGTTTTGAGATTGCATTGTCAATTTTTCAAAAGTAACACATTAACTAAATACATAGTGGTCAAATCCAAACCTGACCGCTACATGTGCCATTAGTAGGTGGAATATGAATGAATAAAACATAAAAAGAATGACTGAGACATGAAGATCAAGGGGTTGTAATTGAGTAGAGCAGTTCCAGATTAATAGAATATATTTGTACATACACAAACTTAAATGCTTATGATTGTTTCGGGCAGGACAGTTAGCTTTATTAGTATTTTATTTGCGACATGGGGTGTTCTCCGTGAGTGTACTTTGTGAAGTTTATATAAATTTTCCTATTAAAATTGATGATTTTTGGGAAAATCAGACAGTATTTGAACACAAAGTTATGTTTTGGACTTGGAGTCATTTCAAAAGATAAATACTTGTGTGTGTAATCTATACAAACAATGAATTAGTAGAGTTAAACTTTGTCAGTCCCAATATCTCATATTTTGGTTCGCCAAATATTTCATGCAAGCATTTCATCTATCAGTCAATCTTGCTACAGTAAAATTCACGAGGCCGACTGAAAATGTTGGCAAATATATTTATGGCATTCACAGTTATTTAATGAGATAGTTAATACAAGACTAATATTCATAAAAAACCTGACTAATTGACTTAATTTTTTATGGAAAGGAATTTTAAGCATGTGCACCTTGTCTCAAACAGTTCTTATACGACACCGACACTACAGTCCTATAATATAAACGGCATTGTTGTCATCAGTCATCGTTTAACAGCAAAGTTGCCATATTATAAAATTGAAGGAAACTCAATTATTACATTTAAAATCTGCTTCCAATAATAGTAGAGAACATGTACAATAGATTATGGTCGTGAACGAAAGTTGGAAAAGGTGCTTTTTACAAACCATATGCTTTGTTTTGTTTTGCAACTTTGAGTGCTACAGCGCGAGCAAGAGTCATGTAAAGCTGTTATCCGCATTATCTTTATATTATCGTTACCGCGCTAAAAGAGTACATATTTATATCAATTCAACTTCTGTACGATCACCACGTTATGTTGGTTGTGCCGGTCGGAATGCGTGCTGTATTAGCAGCATCACCACACTGAGCATATAAGTTGGAAAATACATTGTTACTGCTAAGAATTTAACGTGACAGTATACGTCTACTGGCATATTAAATAGTTGATTTACTAGATAATGTAAAAATTAATTTGCCGCCAAAGGTTTCACCCTTTCCACCATGTTTTAAACACGTGTATTTCACTTTACGTTTGAATTTACGGGAATGAATTTCAAAAATTATAAACAAATGGACGCTTTATTCATACACATTCACAGAAGCAAGAAGGCAAATATTAGAGCAGAATTTAAATCGCATCTTACTTACCGTTATACGCGATGACGGCCGATCTGGTTTGCCAATTTGTCTTTTATTAATTACGGCTATCGAGTAATAGCGTAATTCTTTTGTAACCCATGATTTTGAAATTTTTCTTCAACGATTATTCCAACGCAAAACATAATACTATTTTTCTGTTCAAGGTCCTTAGGGCTATATATAGAGTTCGTGTTAACTTAAAAATTATCATATTATTGTATTTATATTGGAATTGTTATCGTAATTCGATAAAATACGTTTAATTCGCGCAAGTATAAGAAGGGGTAAGCTAGTATTTTATATATATTACTAATACATCAGTAATTTATCAGCGTGTACGGAAACAATCGCTGCGCTCTTTAATTACAACAAAGAACATAATATAATCACTCCCTTAGAAAAAGTTGTATTTTAAGCGTTGTAACAATTATGTCGTATAAATTCATTTCCCTTGGAGTACGCGCATGTTCGACAGGTTTTGACTACTGTGTCTAAACATTTGTATTGAACATTGAATGTTTTGTGTGCCTGATCGAAACAAGAAAATTGACATACCTATTGTTTATCAAATAATTTTACTCGGATACAATGTCGGCTCGGGTTTTAGCCAAATTTCTCATAGAAACATGAGATTGTAATTTGCTTAGCAATATTTCAAAGAATCCTAGAGTTTTCAGATTTGGCCAACATTCCAATTATATTCCGGAATAGGAATAATTATTCAATTACCGTTTATGACAGCAAAGAAAACGGCAGTACAATATTAATAAATATCGCGCTCCGTTTTTTGCCATGTTTGTGATTTTTTGTTACAAAATTATTTATTTATCTCCGTAAAATGTTTTTATTAATTTCATTATTGTAGTCAGACGAGAGCAGGGTTGATCGATTTGTAGCTAGATTGATTGTTTTATCTAAAAGATATTACGTTGTAAGTACATCGAGACAAATATTAGTGCCAAAATGATTATAATACACCCTGATGTACGAAACAAGAGCGACTGCATACTTACTGATGAGAATTGAATCACAATCTTTTCAGACACATCGTACTGTTATTTTTTGGCAATACGCTATACTCCTGTGAGACTGCATTCAAGTTAATGGAATTTGGCATCGGTCTCGATATTATTACGCTGAAAGTACCAACTACAGTTGTTGACGTCCTAAAATATCATCAACGGTAGAATGTATTCAGCGATGTTGGTGGTCATATTGGAATTATCTTAAGCCGCGGCGTTCTCTGCAAATGAACTTTAGCCGCATTGTTCCTTCCAGAACCTACTTTATTATGTCGATAGGTTATTATCTCTCCACTTTGTCTCCCGCCGTCGATGATATAATTTCTAATGGATGTGCCAATCAAAGTGGAGACCGTCTTTTGTATTTCTAATAAGTTAACTTCAATGCTCAGGTGAGGTGACGCCAGCACAGTTCTCGTATTACCCGCCATTTATTTCTATTATAATATGGGTCATCGTATATATGGAACATTACACCGAATTGAAAGTAAATATCCACGTAAGCGCTGCTTGTCAAACCTCAGTTAATTACAATATTCAGCTTAGAGAAAATTTCACCTGTATATGTAAAGTACATTATGTCATTGCGTCGATTATAATACATAAAGTATATTAGTATACATAAGTAAATGATTGTTATTAAATGTACTGTCAGTGTTCAGCGTTCGTAATTGTTATGTTGATATTATCCTCAATGGTTTACGTCAACATGACTCCAGAGTTATTTGGTAGGGAAGGAAATATTATTACGTTTTGTCGTTATGTTGATTGAATCATTGGTGTGGTGAATTTTGCGAATTTATATCAGGCTGTAAGATATGTCACGCCGTGTCGACGTTGATGTCAATCGGCAATGCTTGTATCCGAAGTGTCGGGGAGGCGAGTCCCGTCGCGCGGGTAGCAGGGTAACGTTGACGATTTTACTGCGGTTTAGAGATGATTCGATACATCGCGGAAGATTTCTGTGCGATTGTTGCTCTTGTACGTGGTCGTTATGTACTTACTATACAAACACTGTATGCGGCCGAGGATCTCCTTTTTGCTTACGGACACGCGTTTCTGCAATATTAATGTGATTAATAATTGATTTGTGAATTATCCTTTTTTCTTTTCAAATTTGAATTATTGTCTATAATTGATGAGGTGTCATTTTATTTCGTTTTATAAGTCTTTTAATTGGTTTTAGTAGATTAATGTCATAAATAATGATAATGATCTGAATGTATAAATTAAATCTTAATGTACTTCTAGCCTTTAATTACGCATTAAGTATCAAATATTTCGGTGTTGTTGTATAATGAAAATGCTTGGATCATTAATTCGTATGAGTTATATCAGTTATTTGTATTTTCTACCCTTTACAAATCCCATGTCTCAATAGTTTATCGAATGATTCATTGATATAAATTTTATACAAAATTATTCTCATTGCAGCCTGCGCTAGGCGAAGTTATGATATAATTTTCAAACAATGCAGCTACTGTTGTTATATGAATGAATTAACAATAGTGTAGTTTAATAATAATAAACAAGCTATTAATACCACAATCTTAATTCACATTATATTCCATACGTTGTTCATTGTTAAATGTTCTTCATTTTGTAATGTATTTCTGTAATATTGCTAGTGGGTTTTATAATTCGAAGTGGTTAATAGATTAGCATTCAACTTGTGTTTTTAACGTTTTGTAAGGATTATACTTTAATAACAGTAAGTTTAATATGACCTTATTAGACATATTGATATTTATATGTGTTATACGGCGTTCAGATTGTGCCGCGTTCGTCTGTCTACTTGCAGTCTATTGTATAAGGTTATGGTTTCCCCAGTGTGTTGTACCGGAAACTATGAATTTTTAATGTTTGCGGTCTGTGTTACCGCCACGGAGTGTTTGTGATTAAGTCGTTATTGGTCCAATTCACGGTTAGTGCAACGCATTTTTTGTGGGTAGTCAGATTCGTGTTTGGTCCAATTCACGTTCAATCCAATTGGCGTTCAGTCCAATTGGCGATTGGTCCAATTCGCGTTTAGTTCTATTCACGGTACATCCAATTTGCGACAGTTCCAAAAAAATGTATTTTGATAGTCTTTTTATTTTGGTAATATACTATATTTGCTACTACCCGCGAGTTGGATTAATAGCGTCTAGACCATTTACACTTTGCGGTCGTTAATTTAAACTGCCAAGAAGTCTGGGTCAGTTACAGATACGTGGATGTAGATTTTGGTTCTTTCCCATCAGCCTCTTGCATAATCGAGGGCCTGGGTGTGCAGTAGAGGGTCAGGTACCATGAAGAGGCATTGGCAAAGAATTAAAAAGGGCCGCATTCGATTAGCGTTTTGTGATTTGCAATGAACGAGTGTGCGAGTCAGCTAGATTATAATCGTTGGATATTTTTAAGACAAGGCTATGTGGAAGCAAAATGCAGCTAAGCCGCGACCCGGAATCAGTTTGCCAGGTCTGTACAATGGCAGTTTTCGCGGGTGGATCTTTGAGTTTATCTTACTGACGTAACTGAAGTCTTTTAAAAATATCAAACGACTTAGGTACATACCTACATTAGTTTTGTAATTACCACGCGAAGTGGTGAACTAAGTTAATATCGATTTGCTATAATATATTTTTGTATGAACATTTGACGTACACACGTATATATGTAATTAAAAAATAATTAAATAGTTATTATTATTCGGTCAAATGACCTAAATGTTTTGTGAATAAAATATTGAAATTAGTGTTTCGTTGGTCATGTTAGTTGCAAGTGCAACTGCCGATCGATAGTTCCTGTGCTCGAATTCCGGGTTGGGAATTATTAGATTTTTGTAATTTAGATTTTCTAATAGTGGCTTGGAGTCTGGATATGTGCCCAGTGTATGGCAATAGGCTCTCCACTTATTCCATATTTGGACGTAAACGTAACGTAACGTTGCCAGTTTTTATATGGTGTAATAGTTTTGTGCTTTACATGTTCGGCTCCATGGCCACTGGCTGATTGTATGTAATGCATTATAATAACTAATGACGTCTGCAAGCGGATCAGTCATACAAACACACCGGCCAGTTGACATAATGCGGCTGGTTTTACAGACGTTTCAAGACTTTTATATCCATTCGGTTGTTTGAGTAAAATGAATGTAAGCTAACGTCCAGTTTAGTCAAACACCTAATAAAAAGCTGTGACGTCAAAATGTTTCAATCTGACGTCGTCGAGAGGCGTTCCCACGTTGTCAAATGTGTTCCACGGACTCTATGTGATCGTTGCAATCTAATGCACATGTTTTATTTTGGAATTATTGCACAAGTATTGGGGACGCGTCGAATATTACTTCATAGGTTGAACAATATTTAGGATTATTTTTAGGGTGGTACATGCCCATTATAGCTATGTATGTAGAATTAGATATTGATGGTCTGGCAATTCAGTTTATGTCATATTTAAATCGTGCAGATGTTTGAGTACGTACATTCAGTTTCGGTAGGAAAACTATTTACGATTTTTTTCTGGACTTTTTCTTACTTGACAGGGGCTGAAAGTATAACCCCTTGCATCCTCCTGCCGGGCCCGTGAAGCACGCACTCCTCATTACAACTTATTGTGGTATTGACGAAATCTTCGTCGAGTGGATGGCTGCTCGTAGGTGATCAGCCATCGTGCTGAAAGGCTTAGTCGCTATATCCAGCGTGCGCCGGGCAGTGTCTGTTCGTACTCAATGAGACATAGTCGCCGCTCGGGGAGGCTCATTTCATGCACGGATTATTGATTCTGCAGTAGTAGTCAGTTGGGTGTCGATAAATCCATCTGACTAAATATGACACGTCAGACGAAGCTGTATTGGAGATATATGCCAGCGTTTTATGTTAGTTAAGGTTCGTTGTTAATCGTGTATATGTCTATAATATACATAAATGTTTTTATTGTAGTAAGAGAAAAGATGTCTGTTGAGGGTTGTGACTTGGAGCAGCCTGTTCGACGTCTGGGAAGGAATGATGAGACATTGCATTGCTTATATCTGTGTTTAATTTAGGATTGTTAGGAGATTTTAACGATTTATCTCAAATTTAATGTATTGTAACTAATATAGGGTGGGCCTCGGAGTTTTGCGAATTTGAAAAATTCATAAAAAAAAAACAAAAGTAATATTAAAACCAATTTATTTTTAAATTAAAGTTAACATTTGGGAAAATCATTTCTTAAA